>JARYHS010005713.1:0-26575 GCA_031002005.1 Vandiemenella viatica
CTTATATTAACAATACTTTAGTGGTGTAATTGTAGTAGGATGCGGCAGGGTAAGTAAGGACCAAGTTCAAATTTAACTGACCCTGAAAAAATTGTTTTTGAAGCATGAAATGTAGGACTGTTTCAAATTAAGCAACAGAAAATCTCCTTAAAACCACGTTTTCAAAAGTTTCTGTTTTAATAAATTAAAATTTTGAGAGCGAATTAACGCAGGAGATTCTTCCTCATTTTCTCAAAGGCGTCGTAAGCTTGATTCCACAATTTAATTTAATTTAATTTAATTGCAATGGAGCACAGGCTCCGGTGGCAATTTCCCTACACACTCATCTTCCCCCTATCCTGCACCTACCTACATTTGCTCTCTACAAATTTTATCTTTAAATTGTTTCAAAGTATTCGGTAAATTATTCATCACTTGATGACCCGGTCAACTTCGTTTCACCTACATCATATATGTATATGTATTGAGATGGCCACCGATCAAAAACTCTTTATTGTCCGTGACTGTACAATAGTGTCTCTTTTGTGCACGTCACGGTTTATGCAGTTGTTCTACTACAGACACTTATGTCAACCAATAAGGTGCCTACAATTTTTTTTTTTTTTGGTGTTCTAATATAATATGCATTGCCCGTTTTGAAAAAAGTGGATCGAGCGGCAGGACAACCGATGTTCATGCCGTAGTTGTTATAACATTTTGTTACGTTGTGACGAATGTAAAACAATAATAATTTTAATTTTGACGGCTATGTTTTAGTAACAACACCACATATACATTTCACATACACCCACACGCACACCCTCACACACATTCAGTATACTATATCTCACACTGTTTTAATTTCGATCGGTCACTAAACGAAATTTGCTAACAATTCAAATGAATACAAAATTTTTGTCTACATTAAATGCAACACAGTTATACACTTAATCAATTTAAAGCTTTCTGATGACCTATATTTTTTGCGGTGCGTAAATATATAAAGATGATGGTTTTCCGACCGCTAGCACGCGACGTATAATTGTCCATGCGCGAAACAGGGAAACTCCAAGTTGATTCCGAAAACTTGCAACGACTGACCTTGCGATTTATTTATGGTCATCGCAAAGGCCAGACGCATGGGAAATTGTAGACGCTTAAAATCGAATGGCAAATCCGTTGGAATCATCGGTATACGCGGGATCAAGATCCTCCTTTTGTATTTTCCCTTGATGATCTTGGTCTCGATCACGTTATTCATTAGCTTTTTCACAGCCAGTCTCGTTCCATTGCACAGTCGAGGTTGATTAATGTTACGCAGTATAATCACAACTGATCCTACTTTAATTGTAAATTGTGAGGTGGTAGTCCAGGCAATTCCAGTGAATTTAAAAACTCTGTGGGGTAGTTTACTAATCATCCTGGTTTGTAACTGTATCAACTGATTTGTAAGAAACAACTCTCCTGGGTCACATTGAGATCATTGACATTTGTTTTTGGCCGCCAGTATTGCTCGTTCACTCAGCCAATTATGGTTACTGAACTGTTGTTCTATGTCCGTAAAAACACGCTGAATAAGCTCCTCTTTTGAGTCGGTGAAGTGACAGAAATGCGTGGGTAGTGTAATTAATCCGGTCGAGGTGTCAACTGCGACTTTACCATTTGCAATATCTAATAACTGCTTCGAAAACACAAACGCAGTTTGATCTTGTTGCAAAACCACTCGCGTGTTAGTTGTTAATTGGAGTGTCTTTACATTCCGCCACAAATTAGTTGATTTTAGGCATGCTTTTAGTTCGTCAGTTGATCGGGGAATAATTGGAAGAGTCTGACGAAAATCACCTGACAACAGAATCATGGCTCCACCAAAAATGTTTTGGTAATCACGAAGATCTTTTAACGTTCCGTCAGTGCCTCCAGTGACCTCTTGTGGGCCATCGTACATTCATCCCAAACGATCAATTTGCAATTTCGCTGTTTTTGGTGATGTTGCAAACTGGTGCTTCGTTGAATTGCATGTTTAATAGTAATTTCAAGGCAGAATGTGCAGTTCGTCCACCTTCTAACAATGTTGCAGCTATTCCAGATGAAGCCAACGCTAGGGCTACTTCATTTTGCGATCTGATCTTTGGCAACAGCAATGAAATTAGGAACGTTCTCAGTCCCTCCGGGAGCATCAAGGAAGTAAATTCCACCAGATCCACTGTTCACAGCTTTAATCAAAGTATCGTACACAATTCGTTGTTGGTCATTCAATTGCGGAACATTTGAACGAACTGTTTCGGTCAATACTTCAGTATACTATTGTTCTCTTTGTATCTCGTGGTTAAATGCATCGCGCATAGGACGATTGGGTGATGTCATGCCCAAACACGACAATACTTTATTTGCCACCAATAAACACATATCTTCTGTCATGATTAATGTCTCATTGTAAATTTCTGTAGTATAGGATTCAAAGTTTGACAACGCACATGATGCAACACATCCTCAGACATGTCCCTATATTTCATCCACAAATCTTTCGGATTCGAGGGGAAACATGTCGATATTATAATCGCAAACAACGGGCGAATTTGATGAGGCGATGAGGATATGACGGATTCCTTGAGCGTATTATCCCAATGCAATCGTTCTCGAGCAATTGTAGTAGTTAACACGCCTCACGGTATGTCGCACACAGATGTCCATCAACTGTTCTCAGTTGTTGAAACGATGTCGGACCATGAACATTCACCAACAACAATTGAAGATAATAACATTCATCGTTAATTGAATGAACTGTGTAGATGCGACATAAAGAGTATCTGAGGCAAATACATTTGGGTGTCTTCAACTGGTGTTCCTTGTTTCCGATGCTGAAACGATTTCGATGATGCTTCCAAGTGTAATAGCGTGGCATATCATCACAGCATACAGCAAAGTGCGTGCGAAAACATCTGTTTGACAAACTGAGAAGAAACTTGTTAATGTGGTCGATGGTGGACGTGCCGCCCTATCCGCCGCGTTCTCATGATTGAAATACATCGTTGCCATTTTCTAGATGAACTGCCAAATGGACTACTGTAGGGTGTCTTTCGCGGATCGCAAATGAAATATACGCCAAATAGCTTCGTTGCTTCTTATATAGCGACCCATCTGATACTGAGATACTTCATCATTTGCATTTGTTACAGCGAAGATGGCCATGTCGCTACCTTTGTTAACATATTTACAGGGGCGGATCCAGGATTTTAGTTTGGGAGGGGCTTGAGCGGCTTGCCTTCAGGGGGTGACTTGAGTCAGGCAAAGGGAAGTATTTACAGTCTCCTCGGGCGTTGAATCCGTAGAGCTAAAAAAAAAAGGTCTCCAAAATCACAATGTTGGAGGTGGGGGGGAGGGGCTTGAGCCGCCCTGCGCCCTTCCCCCCCCCCTCCCGGTTCCGTCCCTGCATATTTACATATGTACTTTACCGACTTGAAGGAGTTACAATATACTCATTGATGTGAGCTTCAAAAGCTTTTAACAATAATGGCGAGTACGGCACAATCCAACGATAGTCTACTTCAAAATCTTGTCCTTTTACCTTCACAACTACCGATCGCCCACCGTCCGCAACTGATCGTCAACGATACAATGGGTAACGGTCATTTCCCGTGATGGTTTCAGCAATCACGTCTCTCGGGTATCGCTTGGAGCACTATACAGGGTGAGTTGTTGTTGAAAACTCCGCAAGGTCCATGTATCATGTGTTTAATCACTACTGCATACAATTTTGGGTCAACTATTTCATCGGGAATCTCAGCTGAAATTATGGAATCAATTTCATCTGGCCTTAATTTGTCAACTAACCAAACTAATATGTGCGCATGTGGAAGACCACGCTTTTGCCACTCAACAGAGTACATCCAACAATGGACTTGGTCATACTCACAATGGTTTATAAATGCTTTATATATAGGCAGTATTTTTCTGTATATTTAATTGTATAGGTGTGCAATTTTCCATCGAAATCGGACAAAATCTGTGGGTTTTGTAAATTATGGAGATGTGAAGGGGTTGAGGGGTTTCGTTTTTGGAAAACATATAGGCAATATTTTTTAATTTGTTTTTAAGCATACGTATGCAAATTTGGGTGGAAATCGGACAAAATCTGTTGGGTTGTTTAAATCATGGGGTGTTATGAGGAGGAGGGGGTGGTTTTTTGGAAATTTTATTTCTTAGGAACCATCTCCGAAACGCTCTAGACAACTCACCAAAGTTTCACCGTAATCGGATGAACGGTTTAGGAGCGCATAGAGCATAAACAAAACTCACATTGATTTCTATATATAAGATTAAATTGTCATTTTCAGTATTTTCCTCACAATTTTACCATTTTTTCTCACCGTTTAAACCTTCCCTGAACTTCCACAAATAGATCAAGATCAAAATTAGCCAAATCGGCCCAGCCATTCCCGAGTTTTAGCGAGACTAACGAACAGCAATTCATTTTTATATATAAGATTTCTCTTGATAACTTAGTTGTTCCAGCTTGGTCCAGTCACTGGCGCCTAAGATGTAGTCTTACTTACAGTGCTGCTGATATCTTCGTGTTTGTGGATACGTTCACGGAGCAGTGCCTGAGAGCTCTTCAGGATGCGGCGGAAGACCAGGGTTATAGCCATTGAGAGCAGATGGTGACCTAGGCGTGCAAGAGAAACGTTAGAAATACATAAACGGCCGAACAACATGAATGCCTACAGTATAAATAATAATCGTGGGGAAAAAATTATTATATACTACCAGTAGCGGCTCGTCGTTAAAGGCTCCGAGGTGCAGCCGCCCCAAAAAATATATTAAAATATGTTTTTTAAATAGAGTAATGCAGAATTTAGAGTAACAGGAAGAACTTCGAGAATTTTCCAAACATGTTTAAACACTGACAGTCAATATTTTTAGAACTGTCGATATAAAAGAATGTTTCTCAAACGGGTAGTATTTTTCAGGCTGCGCCTTTGGAACGCCCGCGCCGTTACATTGCATGTAGCAGAGGAATGGGGGCGTGGCTTTTGCGTAGTATAACTCCTATGGACTTGCAGTAGGCTCAGCTTACAGAGCCTACGACAGTTGTGGCAACCCCATCACGATTTTCTTGTAACGCTATTTGCAACGTAGAGAAATCAGCAGAGTGGTTAAACTTCCACTGTCGATTGTTGTTGTTGCTTAAGGGCGCGTCGACGACTGGGTCATTAGCGCCCAAACAATATCCGTCTAAGCAATGTGGCTTAAAATTTACAGCATTACCGTCTGTACGGCCGACTGTATGGGGGTCGGCCACACAGTCGGAAAATATAAAATACTAAAATGTTGGCTGTAAAGGAGCCATTAAAAATAAGAACTTTACAAACCATGTTTGGTTGGCTGTAAACAGGTCAACCAGATATTAAAGCTTACAACTAATAGTACAACAATAAAATAAACTATGTTCATGGTTGAGTGGCTGTAAAATGGCCACTCATCCCAATCAACGTTGTTGTTTTCGCGGCTTTAGGGCACGTCGAAAAGCAAAGTCATTAGCGCCCTAACAATGACCACTTACTAATTTCGCTAAAAAAATATACTAAAATACCATCTGCATGGTCCACTGTAAAGGGGTCGGCCATACAGACAGCAAATAAAATAAATGATAAAATCTGACGTGGCTTATAGGGGCCACCACGATTTGACAGAACAACACCTAGATGGCTCCAAAGGGGCCAGACAGGTTCACAAAAGGATTAAAACACTACATGTCTCCCTGGCTGTATAGTGGCCAGCAAGACATGAATTATAACAGTGAAAAAAAAAAAACAATGCATGTGGATGGGTGGCCCCTTTACAGCCACCATACCTGTTTAGTTTCACCCGCCCCCGTCCGGGTGGGTCTTCGGTCGCTGTCTGCTGAGGAACGGGACCGGGCTCGTCCACCAGCATTTCAGTTTCTTCTGGCTCCGAAGAGACACTCTTTGGCTTTCTTCTTCCTCACACTCTTTCGCTTGTTTTCCCTACTACCAGGTGACGTGGGAGGGGACGAAGAGGGGGATTTTACAAACTGAGTCGGTTCCGTCTGCCTGAACTTCGGGCCCCGGACCTTTTGATTGCCTTCATTAGTATTGGTAGCAGAAGATGTTGCAACTCCTTTCACTGCACGTGGTGGAATTGGAGGTGCAATGAATTTATCTGGTAATGCTGGTGGAACCTTCACTATTGCTGCTGATGTGATCGAGGTCGCAGACGTGCTGCTACCAAAGTCCGCAGTCTTAGATGTAACGACCTGAGCGGATTTTTCAACGCATTTGCACTGACATGAGCACATGGTGCTAGTGCTCATGTCTGCAACTGACGTCTGGGTAGCAACACTCTGCTTCCTGGCGGGAGCTGAAGCCATCTTAGCAAACCTAGTTCCAAAAATTGGAGCGGCGAGCGACTTGGCCTTCTTTTTAGCTTCCCCATAGGGAATCCGCTCTTTGGTCTTCAGCTCCTGTATCTTGCGCTCTTCAAGATACACTTGACACTCCCTGCTCCAGGCGGGGTGCGAGCCGGAGCAGTTGACGCAAGCCTGTGGGAGCGTACAACTAACACCCGGCTCATGTGCGCCCTTCCCGCAATTACCACAGGTTGGTTTTCCTTTACATGACGCCGTCGCATGTCCGAACCGCTGACACTGGAAACAGCGCATCGGGTCCGGAACATACGGACGGACGTTCAAATTAATGTACCCCGCTTTGATGTTCTTTGGCAGTACTGGAGTGTCAAACGTCAGGACGAAGGAGGCAGTCTTTTCAAGACTGCCATTTACCCTCCGTGTTATCTGACGCATCTCGACCACTTTTTGATCTTCCCACTCCTTTACGAGTTCCTCGGTAGCTATGTCAATAATATCCGTACAGGTGACCACGCCTTTGCTGCTGTTCAGGGATTTGTGGACTTCGCATGTAACGGCGATCTCCCCGAGCTTCTCACAGTTAAGGAGTTGGATAGCTTGCCTACTGGAGGTTGTTTCCAGCAGCAGCGTCCCGTTCCTCAGCTTTTTTACGGTATTCAGGGTCCCTACCAGACCCTCTAAGCCCTTAGAAATATAAAATGGTGGAACTTATTTAAAATTTCCTTCCACTCTATGCATAATAATAAAAGCATTCACGAGCGAAAAAACTTTTCTGTTACAATTACTTTCCAAAGCAGGGGGGGGGGGGCTATCAACCCTCACCCGCTTCTTAAAACTGGGTGTATTGAGATTAGTCTGCGGCACACCTGTACCGCAGGGTTTTTTGGTTTTATTGTGAGGCTTAATTTTGGCCCCACGAGTATAACCAATATAAAATTAAATGCTCATACATTAGGAGTGCGCAGGTGCCCCTGAGGTTGCACGTTAGCGAGTGATTTCCCTCATCACCCATTCGCCTCCTCGGCACGTGTCTGACCGTGAGGTTGAGGGTATTTTTATAGAGGTTTGTTCCGTCCTCGCAATCCGGGCGATGAAGCCAAGGTCCCCGTTCTCCTAGGGACACTACGTTCCACCGCCACGTCTTACGGTGGTCGTTTAAGCATGATAGGAGCTTACGGTGTGGGAAACTTGCGGCGCTCACAAGTTTCCAGCTCGGGCACCGCGGGTTCGCCATACCCGTACCTGGCACTTGCGTACCAGGCTCCATCAATGAAACAATACAGTTTCTGATCCATCATTCAACCAAAATATTATTGGATTAATTTCCTACTAATTATCATGCGGACCGGGAATCGAACCCTCCATCTCCCACATGACAGTCCCGAACGTTAACAAACCCACCCACCAGGAGGAAAAAAGTACCTCTGAAAGGAGGACGAATATATAGACCTGCAGTGAAATCACCTACCTGCCTATAAAGTTATATTGAATTGGATAAAAGCACATGCGATTCTTTTTTATGGTTCTACGCCGATGTCGTGGTGCACATGCATGTGTCGTCGGCTGCGGAGGCCCATCGTTAGGAGTGTTCGGTGCACTGTGTGTTCAGGTACACTTGTACTCTGCCCAACATTAAAGTCTGATGTTAGTTCCGCCACAGTTCGCCCGCCACCTGTCCTGTTTTACGTCTGCCCAGCCTACGACGTCCGACATGCGTAATAAGGGATGGCCGCCAGACCGGCATACAAGCAATAACTCTGAAAAGAAGACGAGTGGTGATAAAAAATGGCCACGTTTTTCACTTTACCTAGAGACTGACATTACAGTAGAAACTTTTTTTCCGTATTTCAATGCACAAACAATTATTGTGAAGTTGTGGCACGCATTCGCTGTACCCGCGCAAATATCTGTATTTCAAGAATTTTACAGTCACCCCTCAACAAGAATGAGAAGTGGTAACTTAGGAGGGTCTATGAGTATACATCACTGACACAGGTATTCGAGCAGATAAACCTGTAGAACTCCCACCACATACATCGCGTTACCATCCCTGGCTACAGGAACAAACACCACTAAACGCGTTTTATTTTTATTTTTGTCATTGTCGGAGTGTCCACAGTGACTCTTGACGATAAACGGCTATTTGTATGTCTAAACTACAACAGATACTAATTAACATGCGGACCGGAAATCGAACCCTTCATCTCCCACATGGCAGTCCCGAACGTTAACAAACCCACCCACCAGGAGGAAAAAAGTACCTCTGAAAGGAGGACGAATATATAGACCTGCAGTGAAATCACCTACCTGCCTATAAACTTATATTGAATTGGATAAAAGCACATGCGATTCTTTTTATGGTTCTACGCCTTTAGAGGCGGGGAAAGGACAGTGGACGAGGAACGGGAAGGAATTCTGCCATGGAAAATGATGAAATTATCCCCGGCATTCGTCTCGCGTTATTTGGGGAAACCATGGAAAACCCAAATCTGGATGCCTGGACGGGGATTCGAAACCGCACCCTCCCAAATGCTAGGTCAGATCTTTACCGATCACGATGCGTGATAGGACTGGTGCAGGGAACGGGGTGGAATTCAGACATGGCCTTTTGAAGGAACCAACCCGATATTCAACTGAAGTACGGAGTAATGGCTAGTCTGGTCATTATAACCAGGGTTTTTATTGCCTGCGCATTCCGCACCTATCCTAGCCTACGTGAACTTAGCCGGGTGTAGAGAACCTACAGTTTAAACTGGAAACCAAACAACGGAAGTGTTCTGGTGTAACTACATTACAACGCAAGTTGTGCCAGATGTGAATGTCAGGTTAAGGGCTTTTGAAAATCGCAGCTGAGACCGGGATTAGAATCCTGGACTTTTCACTTTCCCGTTAAATGGCTTAAGCACCAAATGCAGTAAATTCGCAAAAAGCATGGAAAGCCAAAATTTCGATGTTCGGAAGTTTTCAGGGAGAATAATTAGTATGCTACGATTTGCTGATGACATTGTCTTGTTAGAAGAGAGGGCTGAGGATATTGAGAAGTTACTGAATGGCATGAACGAAATAATGCACAAAACTTTGTCCAAAACACTCGCCGTCACAAACGTCTTTCACCGAATTTATCGCAGTTAGTAAGTCTTGGTCACTCAATATCCGTACAGTATGCAATATGCCTCTGCCAAAGAAACGGGATAACTCAGCCCTATTTATACACGCGTCTGGAGCCATGGAGAATTGGCGTGGGAAGACTGCGCCCACGATGATAAATGTGGTGCAGCTGTGCGCGGCGGCCTCCGATAATTAATGGCTTCCGGGTGTGGCGCAGCTGTGCGCATTCAATTACGAACCCGCATCATGCAGCTGCGAGGGGAGCGATAATTCGGGTGTGGCGCAGCTGTGCGCATTCAATTACGAACCCGCATTCAATTACTTACCGGCACGTGCGCGGCGGGGAGGGGGAAAAAGTGGGCTCACACATACGTCCATAAGAAATACATGGGGAAAAAAGTGGGCTCACACATACGTCCATAAGGGAAAAAGTGGGCTCACACATACGTCCATAAGGAAATAATAAGATCAATCTGAGGTTACAGATGTGAGATTGCAGCGGACCCCCTCCCCGCAATTCAATTAACATTAATTAAAATCAATTAAGGCTCCCCGCAATTCAATTAAAATCAATTAAAATTAATTAAAATCAATTAACATGAATTAAAATCAATTAAGGCTCATGGGGTGTTTTGGTCCAGGGTGTGGGCTCACGGGAAGTTATTGCATCTACTCTCGCTCTTAAGCTCAATGACTTCAATCCGTGTTCGTTGCAAGATGGTGTTGCGACATGCGGTGGGTCACCTTGCGGTATACAGTCTTATCCGAACGTCCATAGGTGCGCCCATGTATCAGCGCATTTAACAAAGATGACGTCGATGTACCGGATCCACTTTACATGTTTGAGGGATGCGTTTTTTAACACCTCCGTTTCAAATGCTTCGATAATTAGGTTCGCGGCTCCACGTGTAAGTGGTGAGACGAAAAGCCACTCATTCAATTTGAGCAAATAGTTAACCACCGTATTGGGAAACAGTTGACTTAAGGTCAGCCCATTCAGTAGAAATTTTATATGCAAGACGTTTGTCACGTATTACCGAAGAGGCTTCCTCTGCCAGTACGTAAGCAAATAGTGACACTAGTCACCATCTCATCAATAGAGTGTATAAAGTGATTTGACATCTTTTGTGCTGGCAATATACCGGGCTAGTGAATGCGTAGGAGAGCTGGCCGCGTTCACAATTGGACGTAAGGGCACCTCTCTCTTACGCACTTTGGGCAATCCATATAATCTAGTCACGGTGCAATTGCCTCTCTTCGAATTTTTCTTGGCGACCTGGTCAATGGCTTAGGAGGCGTTAAGGCCCTCTGTCCACCAGTACAAAGCAACGCAACTGCAACCCAACTTGGATCACAGTTGCCTTGCGCGTTCTTCGTCCTTTCTCAACTCTCCTGCAACTTACAATGAACTCAAAATCTTCAGTGTGCTTCACAGTGTCAAGCCTTGGGGTCTGTTATCGTAATGCTAGTATTTCGTACTGGTACTTGGAACGGCTTTCATTCGCGAAAATCGAAAACTTTCAGGTTTCGTCCTAGCGCGAGAACTTGAAAAAGACGAAGTGAAGTTCAAAGGATTTTAAGGATGTATAGGGAACTGTTCAAGGAACTGACTGAAAAACATCACCATGTATCATTAAAGGTCACAAACAAGAGTCGATGTAATGATTCCTTTGAGGTAAAATGTATTTGTGATTACTAGAATATACAAAAACTTCTCAATTTAAAGACTTAAAAGTTCGATGTATAGCAAAAATTTATTTGAAACATCTGAGGTTGTTCATGTAGACACAGGAATTTGAAAATAAATATCAATTATTTATGAATTAACGAGGTGTAATTATGAATAATAGCTACGACAGTTACCTCTAAAGGGCCCAGCTCCCTCCACGCCTCTAATATCGTCGACGAGGCGTAAATAATTTATGAACTGTGCAGTTACTCACAGCCTCTTTGCTTTAAGCAGATGATTCTTAGCGGTCACCAAGTAAGTTATCCACCCCACTAGAGTCCTTTGTACTGCTTCTTAACTACCTGAGAGATAACTTCTGAATAATGTTGAATAATAATAACTGGGAAAAAATCTGCTTTGTTTCTGACAAAACCAACTTAACTAAACTGAAACAATGTGTCCATAAAAATTGTTTAATAATCTACATATTTCAGTGGATTGCGTTTTTCCTGCACAATAAAGAAAAATACTCCCAGTATGTGAAACAATATTTACACGCGGTAATGAAAACTGTGGGCGTGAAAAATGGTTTCACTGGGAATAGAGGGCAGAAAGAAAAAGGGAACAAAATGAGGTTCTTGTGTGGTATTTTCTCCTCTGTTATAGGAGTAGGAAAGTTTCACAGTAGGACGAAAGATCAGGGAGATGGGTGGAACAATCAGGTAATTGAGTGAAAGTGTCAGGATCCTTGAGGCTCGGTCTGTAGAGACAGAGCCTGTGGAGGTTTAGCCTCAGCCTATAGACGCGGAAAGTGGAGGATGATAAGGATGCGTCGGAGCTGGTAACAGACATAGGAGAAATACGGTTAACAGGATAAAGAAGTCAGGCACTTCTTGTTGGGAGAAATAGGTTTGACCTGTTATCAGAGTCAGCTGGGGAACAGCCTCGTGTAGATGTAGGAGTAACTAGGGTGCAGTAGCCATTTGGGAATATAGTCGTGGAAGGAAAAAGTAGGACGAAACAAGTTCTGCTGCTAGGTAGTAGCCAATGGAGAGGTCTCTTCTGCAGGGTCAATTACGCAAAGGTTACCAGGTTACAAGCTTTTTCAAACTCAGTGCAACATTAGGGATGTTGATAGAGGATATAGGTTCACTTCGTAGAAATTTCCATAAGGTTGATAAAGGACGATACAAGGGACGGGAAATAGTATTGACAGAAACACAAGTTAAAGTATAGAGAGTGACCTGTCGAAGGTTCTGAAGGAGACGCAGCATACGAAGGTGAAATTCAAGCAGATTCAAAGTTGCCTTGAGAGGCCACAGTTGAACCACGCTGTGAGGCGGGTAAACGTGGTAACAGATGTGCTATTTGTAAAAGGCATTTGTTCTGCCTTAGGGGTTGTAGCTGTGGACGCCATTCGTAGGAGGATTTTCAGTAGGTATCACTTACACCTAAATAGAATGGGTAAGGGAGTACTTCCTGCGTTGTTACCTATAGCTGTGTGGAAGCTCACCTCCAGTTATGATGAGGTCAGGACTGTGCCTTTGATAGGTTAGTGGCTGGAGATTTCCACCGTGCTGATCCAGTTTTACGAGTATAACATTGTGAAATCTGCAATCTAACATCTGATAGTAAACCATCAACACAATCATTCACAACGAATAGCAACGGTCCTAATACGCTGCCCTGTGACACATGCATTTTCACTTGCACAACATTTGATACTGCATTTGATGCCCTAAATATAATAATTCCGTGTGCTCGTAATGACCTGGTGACAGCGTTTCTATTGGCTGCGCATTCCGCCCCTGTCGTCGCCGCTTTAACCTAACTCGGCAATCCTACCGGGTACAGGGGACCTACAGTTTAACGTGGAATCCAATCCACGGAAGCGTTGCGGCGTACTTCAGATTACACAGCGAGCTGGGCCCGAGGTGAAGGTCGGATTAAGGGACAGGGATTCGAATCGGGGATCTTTCGATCTCCAGTCTAATGCCTCGACCACGGAGCCACCAGAGCGTTATTTCCTACCGTGACAATTTTGTTTCTACCTTTTAGGAATTCTTCTACCCATCAAATACCTTTTCATCCAATTGAATAGCTTTTACCTGGTTTAGCTCTATTTTATGGCTCACTTTGTCAAAAGGCTATGAAAGATCTATTGCTACACTTTTAGTTTGGATTCCCATGTCCATATAATTCAAAACATTTAGCATATGGCCAGCGGAGGTTTGCATGAATATCCATGCCTGTAGTCATATTGTCTATTTAAAAACCACTTACTTTCCTCACAGACATTTTTTATTCTGTTGCATATCAATCTTTCTATTAATTTACCTGTCACTGACGTCAAACTGATAGGCCAGCATTTTTCGATCCTATTTCTCACCCCTCCTTTAATGACTTGTATTACTGTTGCACTTTTCCCGTCCTCTGGTAAGCAGCAAGTATCGAGACTTAATTTAAATAACATCTCAAGATAAGGCTCAATGTCACGTCGTTCTATTTTCAAGACATCTGTAGTAATACTATCTACACCTGCACCTTTACAGTATTTTTAGCTGTCTTAGTTCCTACATATTGTTTTCCAGATTAATTTTAAATTTATTACTTATCCAGTTTCTAATTGTCTATGTGTGCTCGTTCTCCAATTTACATCCTCCCATTTCCGAATTATATTCCCCAATCGTCCTTTAAACCAGTTAATATCTCCACCTAATTCAAATTTTACTATTTTCTCCTACATCATTATGTATAATTGTCTCAATACCTTCCCTTCGCCTCAGTTTTCTAACATTGCCATATGTAACAATTATTGCAAGGAGAATTCGTCATTAGTCCCACTAATCCATAGATTTTTTCATAAAACCTTTACCCACCTTCTTTGCTATTATTAATTCCTTGTTGTTTGAAGTATTGCCTACTTCCTTGGTGTTCCATAACTTCGTTATGTTCTCTTTAACTACCTCACTTTCCTATTATAGTAATTTGGTTCTGTTCTTCTCTTTTGCAGTAAACATTTCATTGCCCTTTCTAACTATCCCATTGAACTCTTCTCACTTCTACTGTACTGTACTTGTTCCTTCCTTCTAGTTCTGAAATTTATGACTTGTTGTAATAGCCTATTTGACACTATTAAAAATATATTATATGTATATTCTCGTAGATTAATGCTCCAGGAAGCCAATTTTTTTAATTTTGAAAAGTGGATTTTTTTATTAAAAAAAAACGTAATAAAAAATAGACTTTTCTTACCTTGGTCACGCGAGAGAAAACGCTCTAGGATTGGTGGTCGCTTGAGTGACGTCACAAGTCTGTAAGCACTGCGGCTGTGAATGGAGCGTCTCCTATTATTCAAGTTTTCAACTCTTTTTATTGTTTGTTGCTGGTCATTTCTCGTTATTAATTGAAATTTCATTTTCAATATAAAATCGAGAACAATTTGTGAAAGCCTACAGCGGAAAAATATCTAAAATAGACGCCTTATTTGTGTTGCTAGCTATAGAAAAATCCCTGACTTTTATCTGCTGAGCTTCAAAATGTAACAGCTTCTGTTTAAATTGAAAGTTAGAAACTGATTGTTTTGCGTTAGCAAACCATACGGCGAAAAATTCTGTGCGCGAAATTTGTGCAATCATACTGAAAATAAAGAAAGGTTGTAATGGTGTCGCAAACAAATGAAGGTATTTCTTGTAGCTAATAGGTTGCTCTCAAATTAATATAGTAAGAGATCGTTAAAATGAACTAAAACTCAACATGACATTGGCTCAGTAGTGTTTTTTTTTTAATTTAAAATAAGCTCGCTCTGGTTTAATGATGCTAATGATTAAGTTTAAAAATGTATTACGGAAAAAAATCATGCGTAAACTTACCTTGAGAATCTCCAAAAGCAATGACAATATACAAATCACTACTAGCACGCAGAAACACAGCGTAATCATCGACCAAATTCAGTCGAATGGCGTAGCTGACTAGAGCAATTGATCGGTGGATCACAGGAAGCCCATGGTTCAAACTCTTTTTTCTATTGTTAGGCTCGAATTCATGGAAAATAAACCTTTTTTCCGAGTAAGATGGTTTATCTACTTTGATTATAAATAACTATTTTGCCTGCGTAGACTATTGTAATGGACGGTTTGCCCACTACAGATTTGTCAGGGATAGGCTGAGTATGCTATACCGCCGGCTCGGTCGATGGAAACTTACTTGTCAGGCAGATAACTTGATGACACAGCGCTGGAGTTCCTCCCGTCTCGAATGTTAGCGGATGCTACTAAACTGCTTGATGAGCAAATGGTAATGAAGTGAACTTCTACAGAAAGAGCCAATTGGTACACCTCTTTGGTTTATTGACTTCCAACTTCAACTAATACATCTTAAGTGGCTCCCCTGCAATAGAACTCCATAGCTTGCTAATAGGCCAACTGGGCAGATACGCTGACTATCATCGTGCGGTAGCAATAGCCGGTCAGGCGGGCGTGGCGCGCGGCGGCAGATACTTAAATCGACATAGTGACTGTCGTCCAATGTTCTAGCGGTGACTGACCCCTTACGACCCCGGGGCGTGTCCTTATATCGTGCCCCCCAGAGTGACGACAGCGTGACCGCTTTCCTAACCATACGGCTAGGCGATGCCCTTCATCGTGTTCTGGAAGCTTCACGATGGCTGGTCACGTATTGCTGCCATTAGTGGGTCAGCTGTTTGCATTACCTTCTCGAGCCTTCGCTCGCGACCACTTTGCAGGATTGCGGCCGATTGTTTACTCAACCGCTGACACTAGTGAAACCTACTTTTCTCGGCCAATATCCGCCACACCGACCGCTTCACAGCTTATTGCTGTAACTTTACTTCTATTCTACTTTGAATATTATAATTACAATTTTGCCTATTACATCACCCCCTTCTTCACTTGAAAGTGGCTTTGTCCCTAAAGCCTTTTGTTCTGATGTGTTACTTTTACTGCGCTATGGAATTCTCTTGCGGGGTTACAAATTCTAGACAACCATGTAAAATTGTTTCAAAATGAATCTTCTGGTCGACGTCCATCCGTGTACAACAAAAGGTTGACATTAGTTTTGATACACTGTGCACTAGCATCTTTTGTCACTGGTTTGTACATTATTGCTATCATTTCTGCTGGTAGCTGGTACTGACATGAAAATTTGTGATGCTGTAGGTAATTGTGTGTTTACTTTAAATTTTGCTAGTTTTTTGTAGTATCTCTTGTTTATACATAATATAAGAATTACAGTATTATAATGGATTTGGATACAATTGATGTTAAACTAATGGATGTTACTAGAGTCTTATGCCTATTTTGGAGTTGTACTTGCGTTTCTAAATTAGCCAATAAATGATTGTATTTTATTGCATCTCTAGCTTGTTGTAGATGTTTGTTTATTTCTGAAGTGAGTATTGCTGGGTTCGTCTGATTTAGTTGCAGTAATTTTGGACTATGGTATATCTGTTTATGGAAAGTGGGTAATACGTGATTGGGAAAGGAAATATGGATTGAACTAAAGACATTATGTACGACTGGTATAATAAAATTTTCACCCAGGAACTGGCACTGTCCTGCCTGTTCAATAATTCCTGAAGATACTAGCTTAATTATGTCAACTGTTTGATTTAGCTGTTCATTCCAACAACTGACCGTTATCTCTTGCGGTTTTACCATTGTGAACACCCAGTTTTGTTTTATTGGTGCCACATACGGACGATGTATGAATAAAACTTGTCTCTGCCAAAGGCTGGAAAAATTGTTTGTAAAAAACATTGAGGTTTCACAGCTCGGAAAATTTCTTTCATGTAACGTTAACAAAGGACAAATCGTTATCGCTGAATTATGGCATTTCTCCAAATCTTAGTTGTTCATTACAGCATATGAATTTTGGTTTTGGGTCAACAATAATACCTCATGTGTTTCCCATTGTATGAAATGGTTCGTTTGTTCCCACGCTACTGGAAAAGTGTGTATTGAATATCTTGTTAAAACAGAATCAGTTGTGCTGATTGGGATGTCTATAATGATCCTTAACTGTTCATCCATCAATACTACATTAACTGTAACAATTTGGTAATACCGATATATGTGTTCTAGGTTGCAAGGGAAAAATATATAACTTTGGGCTCCTAAATGTTTTTGAATTATCTGCAAGTGCTGTAGGTATACCTTAGGTGGAAGCAAAATATCGCTCAATTTTCCATTTGAAGCTTCTATCAATGCAATTCGTAGCTTGGTGAGCTCAATTTTAGTGTTTGTGACTGTCAATATTAACTGTTGCAACAACTGGGTACAGTATAGTTTGTTTGACAAAAACTTTTTCTAACTCTTTTAGATTCTGATTGAGGGTTGTTTGTACTTCCGTGTCTTTAGACGTGAATGTGTGTGCTAATTTTGAAATAACAAAAGTTGAATTCGTGACTGCACATTCCAAATTCTTAGTTAACAAAATTTGTTTTGCCGCACTGATTTCTAAATTTTGAGTCAGCTTTTCTAATCCAACTAACCGGTTATTTAATTTTTTTTACGTCTTGCTCTGTTGCGGTACATAATACCTGTTTTAAAATAGATCCTCCTAGATTCATCCAACCTCTCTTCGACCTTCTATTTCCCTTGGGCAATAATTCTACTAAATTTTGGTACTCTTCGTTTAAAGCGTTCTTAAACTTACTATTAATGTGGTGCGTTATACAACCCCTGGAAATTGAAATAAGAACACCGTGAATTCATTGTCCCAGGAAACTTTATATACACATTCCTGGGGTCAGATCCAACACATGATCACACAGACAGAACCATAGGCACGTAGACAACAGGCAACAGAGCATGCACAATGTCGGCACTAGAACCGTGTATATCCTCCTTTCGCAGCAATGCAGGCTGCAATTCTCCCATGGAGACGATCGTATAGGTGCTGGATGTAGTCCTGTGGAACGGCATGCCAAGCCATTTCCACCCTGGCGCCTCAGCTGGACCAGCGTTCGTGCTGGACGTGCAGACCGCGTAAGACGACGTTTCATCCAGTCCCAAACATGCTCAATGGGGGACAGATCCGGAGATCTCGCTGGCCAGGGTAGTTGACTAACATCTTCTAGAGCACGTTGGGTGGCACGGTATACATGTGGACGTGCATTGTCCTGTTGGAACAGCATGTTCCCTTGCCGGTCTAGGAATGGTAGAACGATGGGTTCGATGACGGTTGGAATGTACCGTGCACTGTTCAGTGTCCCCCGACGATCACCAGAGGTGTACGGCCAGTGTAGGAGATAGCTCCCCACACCATGATGCCGGGTGTTAGCCCTGTGTGCCTCGGTCGTATGCAGTCCTGATTGTGGCGCTCACCTGCACGGCGCCAAACACGCATACGACCATCATTGGCACCAAGGCAGAAACGACTCTCATCACTGAAGACGACACGTCTCCATTCGTCCCTCCATACACGCCTGTCGCGACACCACTGGAGGCGGGCTGCACGATGTTGGGGCGTGAGCGGAAGACGACCTAACGGTGCGCGGGACCGTAACACAGCTTCATGGAGACGGTTGCGAATGGTCCTCTCTGATTCCCCAGGAGCAACAGTGTCCCTAATTTGCCGGGAAGTGGCGGTGCGGTCCCCTACGGCACTGCGTAGGATGCGACGGTCTTGGCGTGCGTCCGTGCGTCGCTGCTGTCCGGACCCAGGTCGACGGGCACGTGCACCTTCCGCCGACCAGTGGCGACAATATCGATGTACTGTGGAGACCTCGCGCCCCACATGTTGAGCAATTCGGCGGTACGACCACCCGGCCTCCCGCATGCCCACTATACGCCCTCGCTCAAAGTCCATCAACTGCACATACGGTTCACGTACACGCTGTCGCGGCATGCTACCAGTGTTAAAGACTGAGATGGAGCTCCGTATACCACGGCAAACTGGCTGACACTGACTGCGGCGGTGCCCAACCGCTGCGCAGCTAGCGCCCTTCGACGGCCAACACTGCTGTTCCTGGTGTGTCCGCTGTGCCGTGCGTTTGATCATTGCTTGTACAGCCCACTCGTAGTGTCCGGAGCAAGTATGGTGGGTCTTACACACCGGCGTCAATGTGTTCTTATTTCAATTTCCAGGAGTGTAGAAACAAGAAAGTTAATATATTTTCATTCCCTGCTCACTTATGGCATCTCATTCTGGGGAAACTAGTTACAAGCACAGAGGGTATTTAAATTGCAAAAATGTGTTATAATAACTATTTGTGGAGCAAGCCCACAGACGTCGTGCAGAAATCTATTTAAAAACCTTGGTGTACTAACAATGCCAGCTCAGTATGTATACTCCGTGTAGTGGAAAATCCTGAACCCTTCAATCTTAATGCTGACATACATAGCCATAATACTAGGAATAAATATAATATTCACAAGTATTACAAATCACTGTCAATTGTACAGAAAGGGTTAACATTTACTGGAGCTTCCTTACTCAATGTCTTACCAGCAGAAATTGAATGTTATCTGCAAAAACCCAACTACTTTAAGTCCAAACTGAAAGAGTTTCTGTTTCAGAATCCATTTTACTATGTGAAATAATTTTCTTCTTGGAATTTGGTAACTAGAATGACTGATAAAATAGTATATGGTGTATGGAAGGGGAAGGTGACAAAGTTGTCCTCAATTACTAAAATGATATATGGTATTTCTTTCTGTTGAAACTTTTTACAAATGAAGTAATTTCACTGTTTAAAAAATTTCACTCATATATAGTAACTAACATGGGATAGCATGCACTCAAACACTGCTGTGAAAAATTATGATACTAGCAGGTTTTTAAGTAATTGACTGCTTATGAGTTGTGGCAACTAGTTGGTAAGAAAATAACTGGTTGTTAGATGGTGGTAACAAGTGTATACACTGTTCCACATAATAAATATTAATTAACTCGGGATTGTATTTGTAGATTACAGGAAATATTGGTTATACTAATGGGTTGTAACTAACTTGTTGTCAATATGTAATAACATAATGAATTATATAGTAATATTGACATTACTAATAAGTATATGTACTGTTCCACATCCCCAAGATTATTCTCACATGGGATCAAAGTGAACATATCTATCTATGGATTACTAATTTGACATTAGGATCTGTATTCCTTATTTTTTCTTTTCTTTTTAAAAGGCATTTTTAAGTGAGAAATACAAATATTTTTAAGTGTTTATTTCCAACAACTCAAGTGTATCTGTATGGAATCATTGTCGCTCGTTACCCATTTGCTATTAGTCGTACAGAGGTTGCACCGATATGCTCAAGATACCGATCTCCAAATCTATATATATAAAGATGAAATATATTTTGTTAGTTTGTTTGTTTGTTCTTCATACAAATCTACAGTTTTCATCCGTTCTCGATGAAACTTTGCACACTTATCCTTTGAAACAAGGAGAAAAATACTGTCTACATTTGGTTGAAAAATTATCTGTATAAATAATACATGTTGTCTCATAATTTCGAAATACTACTGAACGGCGATAGACAGATGCGTTGGATATGGACGTCTCTATACTGTTTTTCCGTGTAGCGGTCATGTAGCTCAGTAGCTTAAGCGCTGGATTACTAATGTTTGGATCGTGGTCTCCGGTTCAAATCTCCGTGGATGCTAAGATTTTTAAAATTGTTTTTGATCGTAAGAGTCATGCCTGTGCCGTAGGTTATTCGGATTGAATGTTAAACTGTAGATATTACAAAGTTAGGGCTGCAATGCGAGGCAAATCGTAGGTAGTCTTGCAATGCTGTAGGTGTACACTTTTTTACGTTATAATGATCCCTCAGGGGTTGTTCGCAGTCAGTATGTGTGTGTTTGTGTGTGAACGGCAGTAATAATACTATAAATACGGAAGTAAGTCTCTGTCTTTTTATTACGTTTTGACGACTAAATGGCTATATCGATACTGATGGAATTTGACAAGAAAATCTGTATGAAGAGCACAGGACAGTTGTAGTCACGAAATTTTGAGACCTTATCGAATGGTGACAGAAATATGTTGGAAATTGATTGTCTTCAAGAGACAGGTTCGACGGTAGAATGATATAGTGATAGCTTTCCTGTCATATTATGCTGACTCGGTGTTGTTTGGGACCAATGCTTCGTTACCAACAACTTTCTATATTCAATTCTGGTAAAAAAAAAATCTTAATCCAGGCGTACGAAGCCGCGGGTACGAGCTAGTCGTCTATAATTAGGCATTGGACTAAACAAGTTTCTCTCTCTGAATGAATGGAAACATTATATGTTGTGACTTGTGAAACAAACCAATTAATAAAATGTTACAATCTGTTGAACAGTTCTGTCCATTATATTAACAATACTTCAGTGGCGTAATTGTAGTAGGATGCGGCAGGGTAAGTAAGGACCAAGTTCAACTTTAACTGACCCTGAAAAAATTGTTTTTGAAGCATAAATGTAGGACTCTTTCAAATTAAGAACAGAAAATCTCCTTAAAACCACGTTTTCAAAAGTTTCTGTTTTAATAAATTAGAAATTTTGAGAGCGAATTAACGGAGGAGATTCTTCCTCGTTTTCTCAAAGGCGTCGTAAGCTTGATTCCACAATTTAATTTAATTTAATTTAATTGCAATGGAGCACAGGCTCCGGTGGCAATTTCCCTACACACTCATCTTCCCCCTATCCTGCACCTACCTACATTTGCTCTCTACAAATTTTATCTTTAAATTGTTTCAAAGTATTCGGTAAATTATTCATCACTAGATGACCCGGTCAACTTCGTTTCACCTACATCATATATGTATAATGTATTGAGATGGCCACCGATCAAAAACTCTTTATTGTCGTGACTGTACAATAGTGTCTCTTTTGTGCACGTCACGGTTTATGCAGTTTTCTACTACAGACACTTATGTCAACCAATAAGGTGCCTACAATTTTTTTTTTTTGGTGTCTAATATAATATGCATTGCCCGTTTTGAAAAAAGTGGATCGAGCGGCAGGACAACCGATGTTCATGCCTAGTTGTTTAACATTTTGTTACGTTGTGACGAATGTAAAACAATAATAATTTTAATTTTGACGGCTATGTTTTAGTAACAACACCACATATACATTTCACATACACCCACACGCACACCCTCACACACATTCAGTATACTATATCTCACACTGTTTTAATTTCGATCGGTCACTAAACGAAATTTGCTAACAATTCAAATGAATACAAAATTTTTGTCTACATTAAATGCAACACAGTTATACACTTAATCAATTTAAAGCTTTCTGATGACCTATATTTTTTGCGGTGCGTAAATATATAAAGATGATGGTTTCCGACGCGCTAGCACGCGACGTATAATTGTCCATGCGCGAAACAGGGAAACTCCAAGTTGATTCCGAAAACTTGCAACGACTGACCTTGCGATTTATTTATGGTCATCGCAAAGGCCAGACGCACGGGAAATTGTAGACGCTTAAAATCGAATGGCAAATCCGTTGGAATCATCGGTATACGCGGGATCAAGACATCCTCCTTTTGTATTTTCCCTTGATGATCTTGGTCTCGATCACGTTATTCATTAGCTTTTTCACAGCCAGTCTCGTTCCATTGCACAGTCGAGGTTGATTAATGTTACGCAGTATAATCACAACTGATCCTACTTTAATTGTAAATTGTGAGGTGGTAGTCCAGGCAATTCCAGTGAATTTAAAAACTCTGTGGGTAGTTTACTAATCATCCTGGTTTGTAACTGTATCAACTGATTTGTAAGAAAACAACTCTCCTGGGGCATTGAGATCATTGACATCTTTGTTTTTGGCCGCCAGTATTGCTCGTTCACTCAGCCAATTATGGTTACTGAACTGTTGTTCTATGTCCGTAAAAACACGCTGAATAAGCTCCTCTTTTGAGTCGGTGAAGTGACAGAAATGCGTGGGTAGTGTAATTAATCCGGTCGAGGTGTCAACTGCGACTTTACCATTTGCAATATCTAATAACTGCTTCGAAAACACAAACGCAGTTTGATCTTGTTGCAAAACACTCGCGTGTTAGTTGTTAATTGGAGTGTCTTTACATTCCGCCACAAATTAGTGATTTTAGGCATGCTTTTAGTTCGTCAGTTGATCGGGGAATAATTGGAAGAGTCTGACGAAAATCACCTGACAACAGAATCATGGCTCCACCAAAAATGTTTTGGTTCACGAAGATCTTTTAACGTTCCGTCCAGTGCCTCCAGTGACCTCTTGTGGGCCATCGTACATTCATCCCAAACGATCAATTTGCATATCTGTCGCCATGTTTTTGGTGATGTTGCAAACTGGTGCTTCGTTGATTGCATTTAATAGTAATTTCAAGGCAGAATGTGCAGTTCGTCCACCTTCTAACAATGTTGCAGCTATTCCAGATGAAGCCAACGCTAGGGCTACTTCATTTTGCGATCTGATCTTTGGCAACAGCAATGAAATTAGGAACGTTTTCTCCAGTCCCCCGGGAGCATCAAGGAAGTAAATTCCCCAGATCCACTGTTCACAGCTTTAATCAAAGTATCGTACACAATTCGTTGTTGGTCATTCAATTGCGGAACATTTGAACGAACTGTTTCGGTCAATACTTCAGTATCGTACTGTTGTTCTCTTTGTAACTCGTGGTTAAATGCATCGCGCATAGGACGATTGGGTGATGTCATGCCCAAACACGACAATACTTTATTTGCCACCAATAAACACATATCTTCTATCATGATTAATGTCTCATTGTAAATTTCTGTAGTATAGGATTCAAAGTTTGACAACGCACATGATGCAACACATCCTCAGACATGTCATCCCTATATTTCATCCACAAATCTTTCGGATTCGAGGGGAAACATGTCGATATTATAATCGCAAACAACGGGCGAATTTGATGAGGCGATGAGGATATGACGGATTCCTTGAGCGTATTATCCCAATGCGAATCGTTCTCGAGCAATTGTAGTAGTTAACACGCCTCACGGTATGTCGCACACAGATGTCCATCAACTGTTCTCAGTTGTTGAAACGATGTCGGACCATGAACATTCACCAACAACAATTGAAGATAATAACATTCATCGTTAATTGATGAACTGTGTAGATGCGACATAAAGAGCATCTGAGGCAAATACATTTGGGTGTCCTTCAACTGGTGTTCCTTGTTTCCGACTGAAACGATTTCGATGATGCGTTCCAAGTGTAATAGCGTGGCATATCAGCAGCAGCAAAGTGCGTGCGAAAACATCTGTTTGACAAACTGAGAAGAAACTTGTTAATGTGGTCGATGGTGGACGTGCCGCCCTATCCGCCGCGTTCTCATGATTGAAATACACTCGTTGTCCATTTTCTAGATGAACTGCCAAATGGACTACTGTAGGTGTCTTTCGTGGATCGCAAATGAAATATACGCCAAATAGCTTCGTTGCTTCTTATATAGCGACCCATCTGATACTGAGATACTTCATCATTTGCATTTGTTACAGCGAAGATGGCCATGTCGCTACCTTTGTTAACATATTTACAGGGGCGGATCCAGGATTTTAGTTTGGGAGGGGCTTGAGCGGCTTGCCTTCAGGGGGTGACTTGAGTCAGGCAAAGGGAAGTATTTACAGTCTCCTCGGGCGTTGAATCCGTAGAGCTAAAAAAAAAAGGTCTCCAAAATCACAATGTTGGAGGTGGGGGGGGGGCTTGAGCCGCCCTGCGCCCTTCCCCCCCCCCTCCCGGTTCCGTCCCTGCATATTTACATATGTACTTTACCGACTTGAAGGAGTTACAATATACTCATTGATGTGAGCTTCAAAAGCTTTTAACAATAATGGCGAGTACGGCACAATCCAACGATAGTCTACTTCAAAATCTTGTCCTTTTACCTTCACAACTACCGATCGCCCACCGTCCGCAACTGATCGTCAACGATACAATGGGTAACGGTCATTTCCCGTGATGGTTTCAGCAATCACGTCTCTCGGGTATCTCTTGGAGCACTATACAGGGTGAGTTGTTGTTGAAAACTCCGCAAGGTCCATGTATCATGTGTTTAATCACTACTGCATACAATTTTGGGTCAACTATTTCATCGGGAATCTCAGCTGAAATTATGGAATCAATTTCATCTGGCCTTAATTTGTCAACTAACCAAACTAATATGTGCGCATGTGGAAGACCACGCTTTTGCCACTCAACAGAGTACATCCAACAATGGACTTGGTCATACTCACAATGGTTTATAAATGCTTTATATATAGGCAGTATTTTTCTGTATATTTAATTGTATAGGTGTGCAATTTTCCATCGAAATCGGACAAAATCTGTGGTTTTGTAAATTATGGAGATGTGAAGGGGTTGAGGGGTTTCGTTTTTGGAAAACATATAGGCAATATTTTTTAATTTGTTTTTAAGCATACGTATGCAAATTTGGGTGGAAATCGGACAAAATCTGTTGGGTTGTTTAAATCATGGGGTGTTATGAGGAGGAGGGGGTGGTTTTTTGGAAATTTTATTTCTTAGGAACCATCTCCGAAACGCTCTAGACAACTCACCAAAGTTTCACCGTAATCGGATGAACGGTTTAGGAGCGCATAGAGCATAAACAAAACTCACATTGATTTCTATATATAAGATTAAATTGTCATTTTCAGTATTTTCCTCACAATTTTACCATTTTTTCTCACCGTTTAAACCTTCCCTGAACTTCCACAAATAGATCAAGATCAAAATTAGCCAAATCGGCCCAGCCATTCCCGAGTTTTAGCGAGACTAACGAACAGCAATTCATTTTTATATATAAGATTTCTCTTGATAACTTAGTTGTTCCAGCTTGGTCCAGTCACTGGCGCCTAAGATGTAGTCTTACTTACAGTGCTGCTGATATCTTCGTGTTTGTGGATACGTTCACGGAGCAGTGCCTGAGAGCTCTTCAGGATGCGGCGGAAGACCAGGGTTATAGCCATTGAGAGCAGATGGTGACCTAGGCGTGCAAGAGAAACGTTTAGAAATACAAAACGGCCGAACAACATGAATGCCTACAGTATAAATAATAGTCGTGGGGAAAAATTATTATATACTACCAGTAGCGGCTCGTCGTTAAAGGCTCCGAGGTGCAGCCGCCCCAAAAGATATATTAAAATATGTTTTTAAATAGAGTAATGCAGAATTTAGAGTAACAGGAAGAACTTCGAGAATTTTCCAAACATGTTTAAACACTGACAGTCAATATTTTTAGAACTGTCGATATAAAAGAATGTTTCTCAAACGGGTAGTATTTTTCAGGCTGCGCCTTTGGAACGCCCGCGCCGTTACATTGCATGTAGCAGAGGAATGGGGGCGTGGCTTTTGCGTAGTATAACTCCTATGGACTTGCAGTAGGCTCAGCTTACAGAGCCTACGACAGTTGTGGCAACCCCATCACGATTTTCATGTAACGCTATTTGCAACGTAGA
>JARYHS010005715.1:0-26572 GCA_031002005.1 Vandiemenella viatica
ACTATTACCACACACAAATACCAGTCTTCTGCGCTATGTAGTTCCGGCAGCAAAGTAAAATTTACGGATACACTCAAGTCTTTGGATAAAATACGAAAATATTCATGATCGACCAATTTCAAACACCATATCTCACACACTTCCAAAGTTAAGGAATTTCGGCCAACGTTGTGATCGATGGGAGACTCTGTGTTACTACCACACACAAACGCCAGTGATCTGCGATTGATAGTTTTCACTTAAAAGTGATACACCGTGACACCTGCGTCTTTGGCAGAAATATGAAATTGCCACAGGTCGATCATTTTCAACCCCCCACATCTCCCACACCCCCATAGCTACCGAAATCTAACAACCATAGTGCACTACATGAGATACGATTCTACTGCCAAACACAAACACCAATGCTCTATGCTATGTAGTTGTGGCAGAAATGTGACATATGCGGAGACAGTCAAAATACGAAAATATCCTTAGTCGGCCACTTACAACCACCATATCTACCACAGTACCACAGTTTCTGAAATTCGGCCGCTGTTGTGATCGAAAGGTGACTCTGTGCTACTACTACACACAAACGCCAGTTATCTGTGATCTATAGTTTTCGCTGAAAAGTGATACACCATGACACTTTTGTCTTTGACAGAAGTATGAAATTGCCACAGGTCGACCACTTTCAACCCCCATTTCTCCCACACCCCCATAGCTACTGACATCTAACAACCATAGTGCACTACATGAGATACGATTCTACTACCAAACACAAACACCAATGCTCTATGCTATGTAGTTGTGGCAGAAAAGTGACATGTGCGGAGACAGTCGAAATACGAAAATATCCTTGGTCGGCCACTTACAACCACCATATCTACCACAGTACCACAGTTTCTGAAATTCGGCCGCTGTTGTGATCGAAAGGTGACTCTGTGCTACTACTACACACAAACGCCAGTTATCTGTGACCTATAGTTTTCGCTGAAAAGTGATACACCATGACACTTTTGTCTTTGACAGAAGTATGAAATTGCCACAGGTCGACCACTTTCAACCCCCATTTCTCCCACACCCCCATAGCTACCGACATCTAACAACCATAGTGCACTACATGAGATACGATTCTACTACCAAACAAAAACACCAATGCTCTATGTTATGTAGTTGTGGCAGAAATGTGACATATGCGGAGACAGTCGAAATACGAAAATATCCTTGGTCGGCCACTTACAACCACCATATCTACCACAGTACCACAGTTTCTGAAATTCGGCCGCTGTTGTGATCGAAAGGTGACTCTGTGCTACTACTACACACAAACGCCAGTTATCTGTGATTTATAGTTTTCGCTGAAAAGTGATACACCATGACACTTTTGTCTTGACAGAAGTATGAAATTGCCACAGGTCGACCACTTTCAACCCCCATTTCTCCCACACCCCCATAGCTACTGACATCTAACAACCATAGTGCACTACATGAGATACGATTCTACTACCAAACACAAACACCAATGCTCTATGCTATGTAGTTGTAGCAGAAAAGTGACATGTGCGGAGACAGTCGAAATACGAAAAATATCCTTGGTCGGCCACTTACAACCACCATATCTACCACAGTACCACAGTTTCTGAAATTCGGCCGCTGTTGTGATCGAAAGGTGACTCTGTGCTACTACTACACACAAACGCCAGTTATCTGTGACCTATAGTTTTCGCTGAAAAGTGATACACCATGACACTTTTGTCTTTGACAGAAGTATGAAATTGCCACAGGTCGACCACTTTCAACCCCCATTTCTCCCACACCCCCATAGCTACCGACATCTAACAACCATAGTGCACTACATGAGATACGATTCTACTACCAAACAAAAACACCAATGCTCTATGTTATGTAGTTGTGGCAGAAATGTGACATATGCGGAGACAGTCGAAATACGAAAATATCCTTGGTCGGCCACTTACAACCACCATATCTACCACAGTACCACAGTTTCTGAAATTCGGCCGCTGTTGTGATCGAAAGGTGACTCTGTGCTACTACTACACACAAACGCCAGTTATCTGTGATTTATAGTTTTCGCTGAAAAGTGATACACCATGACACTTTTGTCTTTGACAGAAGTATGAAATTGCCACAGGTCGACCACTTTCAACCCCCATTTCTCCCACACCCCCATAGCTACTGACATCTAACAACCATAGTGCACTACATGAGATACGATTCTACTACCAAACACAAACACCAATGCTCTATGCTATGTAGTTGTGGCAGAAAAGTGACATGTGCGGAGACAGTCGAAATACGAAAATATCCTTGGTCGGCCACTTACAACCACCATATCTACCACAGTACCACAGTTTCTGAAATTCGGCCGCTGTTGTGATCGAAAGGTGACTCTGTGCTACTACTACACACAAACGCCAGTTATCTGTGATTTATAGTTTTCGCTGAAAAGTGATACACCATGACACTTTTGTCTTTGACAGAAGTATGAAATTGCCACAGGTCGACCACTTTCAACCCCCATTTCTCCCACACCCCCATAGCTACCAACATCTAACAACCATAGTGCACTACATGAGATACGATTCTACTACCAAACAAAAACACCAATGCTCTATGTTATGTAGTTGTGGCAGAAATGTGACATATGCGGAGACAGTCGAAATACGAAAATATCCTTGGTCGGCCACTTACAACCACCATATCTACCACAGTACCACAGTTTCTGAAATTCGGCCGCTGTTGTGATCGAAAGGTGACTCTGTGCTACTACTACACACAAACGCCAGTTATCTGTGATTTATAGTTTTCGCTGAAAAGTGATACACCATGACACTTTTGTCTTTGACAGAAGTATGAAATTGCCACAGGTCGACCACTTTCAACCCCCATTTCTCCCACACCCCCATAGCTACTGACATCTAACAACCATAGTGCACTACATGAGATACGATTCTACTACCAAACACAAACACCAATGCTCTATGCTATGTAGTTGTGGCAGAAAAGTGACATGTGCGGAGACAGTCGAAATACGAAAATATCCTTGGTCGGCCACTTTCAACCACCATATCTACCACAGTACCACAGTTTCTGAAATTCGGCCGCTGTTGTGATCGAAAGGTGACTCTGTGCTACTACTACACACAAACGCCAGTTATCTGTGATCTATAGTTTTCGCTGAAAAGTGATACACCATGATACTTTTGTCTTTGGCAGAAGTTTGAAATTGCCACAGGTTGACCACTTTCAACCCCCATATCTCCCACAACCCCATAGATACCGACATCTAACAACCATAGTGCACGACAGGAAAGACGATTCTACTACCACACGCAAACACCAAAGGTTTATGTTATGTAGTTGTGGCAGGAAAGAGAAGTATACGGAAATACGAAATTTTGGTAGAAATATGAAAACGCCCTGCCTGACCAACTTTAATCATTATATCTCCCACATCCCCACAGCTATCGGCATTCGGCCAACGTTGTGCACGACAGGAAACTCCATGCTACTTCCACCCTCAATCATCAGTGATCTGTGCTAGGTAGTGGTGGCTGAAAAGTGAAATATAGGAAAAAACACGTCTACTTTTATATATATATAAGATTGTGTAATCGTGTTGTGTACATAGCCAAACTATCACCTTTTCGATATGAACATTTTGTATGTGTTTTTGAAGCTTTAAATCTGCATAAATTGCAAATTGTTATGGACCATTTTATACAGGGTGGTCAGAAATTCACTCATCGGCGGGTAAGGGCAGTGTTCGGGACGTTGCACTAACGAAATAAATACAAAAAAAATCTAGTAAAAGTCGTACTGTTTTTGAGTTATTCGCAGCTAAAGTTGGCCAATAAGAGCGCTGCGCGGGTGAATTCAAACAGCTTTCCACCGGCGGTGTTGCCAAGCGTACTCGAGGCATGCGACCGCCACAGAAAACGAAAAGAAAAATTCTCTTCGGAAGGGTGGATCGAACCCGCAACTTTCAGATTGAGAGTTTGCCGTCTTGCCGACTACGCTGCAAAGGCACTAGAATTTCCTTTTTTTTTAGAAGCCACTACGGCGGGAAGTCGGTGGTGGGGCTAAAGGACCATGCCAGAAGAAGTCTCGCAGTCGAACGCAACTTACTGATAAAGACACTGTCATCATGCAACGTCATCAATTTTCGTTTGAAGAGTACGCCGATATGCATTTGGCGTATGGCGCTGCTGGACAAAACAGGGCCGAAGCAGTTAAGATTTACACGACTCGATTTCCTAACTGCGTGATTCCATCGACCAACACTTTTGTGTTGGTTGACAAAAGGTTGAGGGAGACGGGAAGTATTGTTGTCCACAGGCCCGACGCCAAACGAAATCGGTTCAGGCGGAGTGTAGATTTGAAGACAATGTCCTGGAAATGATTGCTGATAATCCGAGGACAAGCTCTAGGGTCATTGCCAACGCATTGCAGATACGTCCAGTCTAAGTGATCCCTCAAATTCTCCGTTTAAATGCAGCCTTTCAATAGGGTCATTTTTGTTGTTTTTTAATTACCAGGCCTCACATGCCACTGTTTTGGACGTCCTTCACGACGAAGGGTTACTTACATCCCATTCACTTTCAAAAGGTTCAAGATTTGGAGGAAGACGATTTTCCACTTCAAGTTCAGTTTTCACAGTGGTACCTGCAGCAATGTAACCATTATCCAAACTCTGAAAGGAAGGTGCTGTGGACGGATATGGCGTGCTATACCAGGGAGAAGTGTTTTAATAGCCGAAACAGCCATATCTGGGATGTCGAAAATCCGCATGCAATTTTTGTCAAGTCATACCAACACAAATTTAGTGTTAACATTTGGGCGGGTATTTTGGGCGAGTTTATACTAGGCCCTGTTCTACTTCCGCAACGTTTAAATGGCGCTTCTTATTTAGCATTTCATGAAAACGTCCTTCTGTTGTACTTAGAAGACGTTCCTTTGGCAATTCGTAATGACATGTGGTTTCAACATGACGGCGCGCCACCGCATTTTGCAGTACCGGTACGTCAACACTTAGGTGCATTGTATCCTAACAGGTGGATTGGTCGAGGAGGCCCAATTCACTGGCCAGCTCGGCCACCAGACAACAACCCATTGGATTTTTATCTCTGGGAAGCTGTCAAGGCCATTGATTATGAGACTGAAGTAGAAACAGAGGAAGAACTTTTGGCTAGGATAATTCTAGCTTTTGATGAAATTAGAGAAAGTTACAATTTTGGAAGACTCGCAAATTCAGTAACTCAGCGTTGTCGTGCCGGTATTGCAGTTGAGGGAGGACATTTTGAGCAGTTGCTGTAAAATGTAAGGACCCGTATTTTTTGTTATTGTTGTTTATTGGGATACATTTTTACTACGGTTACTGTTGCGGGTTGACGTTTATTGTAAGTAAATCCCTGTTGGCTTTCAATGTTGCGACTGATAACGTCAAGTTGGAATGAAACTACTGTACAGTAATTTGGTTTTGTATCAGTGACAAAAGGGCTTTCAATGAGTAACAGCTTGTTTACCTTTTGCGGCTTGCCGCGCGTTAGCGAGTTGATACACGTTACCAAAATGTACAACTTGTTTGAATAAGAACAGACTTTTTGCAGCAGAGAGAGTTAAGTTACAAACGATATAATGGGTTTAATGTTCTTTTTTCCAAACGTTTATTGTTTTTTTTGTTTTATTGTTGCAAAATAGTAGCAAGGATATTCGCGTTAATCAATAAAAATGTTGTGATCGAAATCTAGTGAAATACGATTACACGGAATAAAAGAAGCTTCTTTGCAACGAATAAATTAAGTTTACAGATTTTGTTTTTGTGCAAAAATTAAAGATTAATCTAGCAAGCAGATCAACTAATTAAAAAACAATTCCCATAAAAAAGAATCCTCTAGCCCCACCACCGACTTCCCGAAAAATGTCGCGGATTACCGATCAATTCCGATTACGAACAAATAGTCCGCTCTAGTGGCTTCTAAAAAGAAGGAAATTCTAGTGCCTTGGCAGCGTAGTCGGTAAGACGGCAAACTCTCAACCTGAAAGTTGCGGGTTCGGAAGAGAATTTTTCTTTTATATAATTACGAAGTCTTTCTCGGCGTTGCGAACACAAATAATGCTCTCGGGTGATTAGCCGAGTTATAGAAGTGTTATAATAATCACACAATATTTCGGCGCTCTGATTCGTCGGCGCTATCTTCCAGACAGACAGACATCTGGTTGGGCCGAAACCCATGTAAGAACTAAAGTACCAGGGCATTGTAGCCCCCTGACTTTTGACTGAATAGGGGGTTGTGAGCTGGCTTTTTATGAAAGTCATTGTTTTGTTTTGTTAAGTTATTGTTGTTGTCAGACCCTATAGTTTCTAGTTATAGTTGTGATGGGGCAGTTGTAATGAGCGGCGTCAGTTTGTTGTCCTATGTTTTGAATTAGTTGGTGGGGCGAAAGCTGTGATTTCTGGTAGAAGTTAGTCGATTTGTCTTTTATGAAGTCAGTGATTTTTGGGATGCCTAAGTCGTGGTGAATGTGTTGGTTTGACATGTACCGGGGAGCGTCTGCTATAATTCTCAGGAATTTGTTTTGTGCGGTTTGCAATTTCTTTATGTTGGAGTTTGCTGCCATACTAAATAATTCTGACCCATAGAGCAGGGCAGGTCTTATAACTACGGTGTATATCCTAAGTTTGGTCTTAATGCTAAGTTTCCTTCCCTTGAGGAGGGGGTACAATTGGTAGAGTCGAGCCGAACTTATATTACATGCGTTTTTAATGTGGCTGAGCCATGTCAATTTGCTATCAATTTTGAGGCCTAAATACTTTACTGAGCTGCACCACGGGAGGTCCACCCCGTCGAGCGAAATTTTCTGGTTGGGTTTTTTGAATTTGTTTGTAAATAGAATTGCCTGACTTTTATCTGGATTAATTTTTATTTTCCAAAGGTTGCACCATTGTGTGATTGCTTCGAGGTGCTGAGTTAATTTACGCGCAATGTAATTTAAGTTTCGGCTCGACCTATACACGGTTGTGTCGTCCGCAAATAGTCCCATTTCTCCGCCTGGTTGGTGGGGTATGTCGTTAGTATACACACTGTACAGGGTTGGAGCCATAACCGATCCTTGTGGTACGCCTGCTTCAATTGATTTCAACTGGCTTTCTGACCCGTCCACCACAACGTAAAATTTTTTGTTTCTGAGGAAACTGTTTATTTTTTTTGTCAAGTGTCCAGGGCAGCCAAATGTATGTAATTTGTAGATTAATCCATCGTGCCAAACCCTGTCGAAAGCTTTCTCAATATCTAGCATAACAGCGCCTGTACTGTGCCTTATAGAGCGCGCCTTGCAGATATTCTCAACCAATCGGGTAGCTTGGTGGATGGTACTGTGCTGTGCACGAAAGCCGAATTGTTGAGGGATGATTATGTTGTTGTCGTCAAGGAATTTTTGGAGTGAGGTCATGATTAAGCGCTCAAGGATTTTTCCAAGGAAATTTAAAAGTGAAATTGGTCTATGGTATGAGGGAAAAGTTGATTTTTGTTTGGTTTTGGGAGAGTGATAATTTTAGCAATTTTCCAGGAGGAAGGGAAGAAGCATAGCTTCAGACAGGAGTTATAGATTTTGGTTAGATGTGCTTTTGCAGGATTGGGTAGATTTTTAAGATACGTGGCTTTTACGCCGTCAGGACCAGGGGATTTTTTGTTTCCTAGCTTCCTTATGATTGAGCTCACTTCAGACGGCTCTACAGGGATGAAAGGGGTACGTAAATTTTCTCGCAAGATGCGAGGCACTTCTCTAATTACCCTTTCTTCATGGATATCACTAGCCTTGTCATCGATGACATGTGTCTGGAACTGAAGTTCCAAGGTGTCTGCCAAAGCTTCGGCCTTTTCCCGCGCTGTGTATACAATACCATTCGGTCCGAATATTGGCTTTATCGACAAGGGGGGTGTTTTCCTAGATTTTACGACCTTCCAGAATAAGTCTGGATTGCACTCCGCTCTACTGAGAGTGTTCTCCCAACTTTCTGTCCGGTGTTTTCGTAGGTGCCATCTGACCTGGTTTGCTAGCCTGTAAGTTGTTGTACGGTCAGCTGGATCTCTGTATTGTTGCCAACGTTTTCTATATTGGTTTTTTAGTTTTATCAGTTCCGAAATGTGGGGTGGGAGGTATTTTTTTTCAGGTTCATATGTAATTTTTACTGTGGCCTTTTTTGCGCATTCTTTGATAATGTTTACGAACTGGTCTATATGTCTCTCAACTTGTCTCTTAGTTTCCAGTTCGGGCTGCCCTACAATGTGGTGGTTTACTAATTCTTGGTATTTCTGCCAGTTAGTGGTTAGAGAGAACTTTTTACTCTCTGATCGGCGCACAGCTGCATCTATATATAATACCACTGGGTTGTGGTCAGAATCGAGGTCATTAAATACAGTGGATGCAGCAGACCAGGTGATATTTTTGAACACGAATATGTCCAAGATATCAGGCCTGAGTCTGGAGTCCCTGTGATAGTGCGAGGGTTCGTCAGGCGCCACTACAGTCACCTGGGGGTTCTTCGAGACGAAATCGTGAAGGACACGGCCGCTTGAGTTGGCAGCGCGGCAGCCCCACGAAAGCGATTTGGCGTTAAGGTCACCTCCGAGGATTATTCTGTCGGCTGTGGTCAGTGCTACCAGGTCGGGCTCCGGTATTTTACGGCCTGGTCGATGGTACACTGCTATAAATTTTTTTTTTTTTCGCTGCCTTTTTGGCTGTGATTGAAGTCCCACTACCTTCGGTAGTATAACTTCTAGGTGTTAGGATAGGGTGTTTATTTTTTGGGACACTTTTTATTTCACTTTCAGGGGAAAAACCTGGGCTATGACCATCTAGGATGGTCTTAATGGTGAAAAAACCCCTGCGGAGTTCATGTACTGTGCTGCTCTATGATGGCTGGTATAGAATACTGAGGGGAACTTTATACTTATGCCAACGTCTCGGCATTACCGTTCCAATCGACTCAGTTCTTTCGTCTCTGGCGTCGTTCAATTTCTTGTGGAATTTTTCTGTTAGATTAAATATTTCGGTATTGATTAAGGGAATATGTGTCTCGTTATGTAGAGTTTCTATTGGTGTATATCTGGGTGCGTTTAGGATCATCCTCAGACATCTGTTCTGGAGTAGCTCGATTTGTTGTAGATTGGTTTGGCTTGCCAGGGCCCCATATCTGGCATCCGTACATTAAATATGGGAGAGTAACCGATTTGTATATTCTTATTTTTGTATTAAACTGTCGGTTGCTGCTTCGTAATACTGGTGAAAGGTTGGAAATAATTGCTAGTCCTTTTGTTTTCCTATCCATGATATGTTGTCTAAAAAGGTACCGATGTTCTGTAACCCAGGGGATATTTTGGTTCAAAAATTTTAAATTCTTGTTGATTTCTGGCCTTTTTTTTTGTGAAATAGATTCCCGCACATTTTCCAGGATTGATTTTGATTTTATAATTTCTGCACCATTTACCGATTTCATCTAGTCCTTGTTGTAGGTGAGTAACGTTAAGATCATGTCTTCTTCCTGATGTGTACTCTGTAGTGTCATCGGCAAACTGTGCCAGATTCACATAAGGCGGGGTCGGGATTTTGTTTGTATAAATTTTGAAAAGTGGCGGTGTGATAACCGATCCTTGCGGAATTCCAGCTGGAATCGGAAGAATTGAAGACCTCTGTCCGTCAACTTCTACGTAGAATTTTCTGTCGGCTAAGTAACTACCGATGAATTTAATGTAGCAGTGTTTAATAGCCGTTTGAGTCCGTAATTCCTGTATAAGTTTAGCGTACCAAACCTTGTCGTAGGCTTTTTCTATGTCTAAAAATACTGCTGCTGTAGATTTGCTAAAGTTTAAATTTTTTGTTATATCTTCTGTAATACGGAGGAGTTGAGTTGTTGTAGTTACGCGGCTTTGAAATCCGAATTGTTCTGGTCTTATCGTCTTTTCTTCTTCGAGACTGGTGTTAATCCTCTTCAGCAGTATTCTTTCTAGTATCTTTGATGTTGACGAAAGAAGACTAATTGGGCGGTGGTTTACAGCTTGGCGGTGGTCTTTTCCACGTTTTGGAATGGCTTTAATTATTGCTACCTTCCATGCTGTGGGATAATAACAATTTAGGAGACAGCTGTTAAAGATTCTTGTCAAAAGCACTAATCCCTTTTTCGGTAGGTTTTTCAAATGTATGTTTTTTATTTTGTCATGTCCTGGGCTTTTATTTTTTGCAAGATTCTTTATTATACTTCTTACTTCCCTCGGGGTTGTAAGCTCTGGCTGGTCTGCAGTTGGTTGTTGGAGGATTTCCAATGCGTGGCTTTCAGTTTCCTCGGCTTGTCGGATCTCTGCCGGTGTAAGTTGGTACTCCGCTGTGGTATACTGAGATGCGAAGTTTTCAGCTAGTAATTCAGCCTTTGCTACAGGTAGGAAGCAAGGCCCTGCCGGACCATTTATCGCGATGTTCGTTTGTCGAGGTTCTTTTAAGGCTCTAATTAGTTGCCATGCCTCTTTGTTCTACAACAAAAGGCTTGACATTTTGTCCTCCCACTTTTCAGTTCTTCTTTCTTGTAGCCTAGCTTTTAGTTGCCGTGCGAGTTGGAGGTATTGTCTCTTGTCCCTTACACAGAACAGCCAGTTACTGCCATAGCTTCATATGGCAGCTTCGTTGGAGTTTATTGTCTTTCGACATTTACTCCTCCCTCAGATGATTGTGTTGGTCTTCACGGTTGATGTTATCCTCGCGGTGGCTTCTTGTGCTAATTGCCTGCCCATTTATTCTTCCGGTGAAGTGAGGTCAGGAACATGCGAAGCTGCTGAGCTAGACCAGATTCCCGCTGCTAACCTCTGATTGGTCGGCTGTGGAACCAGTCGTAGCAGGGGTCAAATCTCGTTGTGGCTTGAATCGATGCCAAGGTGGAGTTAAGGCTAGATTTGATGTCCTTTTTCACATGACATATAGCGGATGGGCTTAAAATCACCGCTCCTTCGAAGAAGATATCCGAAAAACAAAGCCTTCACGATAAATTATTTGTCTAACTGATGGGTCAACACGAATCCGTTGGGGGCCTCATATTGAGCCATGCTGCCACGTGATTGGTCAGATTTGTAACCAATGGTAGCCGGGATCCTGCCTCGTAGTAACTCATCGTTCGGTAGAAGGAAAAGGCAGAAGGCAAAAACTTACCCATAAGCTGATCATTAATGCCTGAGCAACAAATTGCTCGCTTATGTTACTACCGAACTTTCCGTTGATCTGGACGCGCAGTGTAATGCGTCTCGGTCACGCTGTCGACGAATAGTATTGATGATTGGCGTCCAGGCTTCACTCAGCTGGTACCCGCTGTCGCGGTTGACGAGGTTAGACGCGAGACGAATTTCTACTGCTTCTGTAAGGATGCTATTCCAGAAGCTCCCAGTATGCGCCAGTACTCTGGTATTTTCGAAATCAAAACCATGGCCATGTTCTAGACTGTGTTCCACCATCGCAGACTTTTCTTTCTGCCCCAGACGAACGCGTCGTGCATGTTCTAGACAACGTTGGTGAACACACCGCACCGTCTGGCCAATGTAGCGCTTTCCACACTCGCAACTAATGCTATATACCCCAGGTGTCCGCAAAACAATCAGAGGTTAGCAGCGGGAATCTGGTCTAGCTCAGCAGCTTCGCATGTTCCTGACCTCACTTCACCGGAAGATGGCGCCGACGAATCAGAGCGCCGAAATATTGTGTGATTATTATAACACTTCTATAACTTGGCTAGTCACCCGAGAGCATTATTTGTATTCGCAACGCCGAGAAAGACTTCGTAATTATATATTTTACCTCTACGGGGAGGATATTTATTGTAAAGTCAAGCAGCTGGAGAAGTTACGCAAGAGAAAATCCAGACTTCTCAGCGCGATCGCCTTTCTTCAGCGCTGCAGGGACCAGGACATCGTCCCACGGTTTGCTGAGATTCGGCACCTGATTGACTCTTTCGCAGCGAAGAAAATTCTGCGGCGGGCCAGCTTGGCTCTAGTGCGGGAAAGGATACGGTATACCAGGCGTGAACTAGACTCCGTGTCTAAAGCACTTTTTGCCGTCCACCTGTTTCTATCAAACCACATGCACCGTGACGCCTGGGACTGGATAGACAGTTGTACTGTGGCTGGAAGTTGCAAGGTTCAATACAGCGCAACGGCACGTCAATGCGGCAAGTTCTCTCGGCTCGCCCGATGTTCCAAGCCACTCTCAGAACCAGACAGGAGTACAGTCATCAATCTGAGCGGTGAGGTAATGGACTCTGACACCATATCGGTGCTATCTAAAGGACTAAATTTTGCTCCAGTACCGAAGTCCATACCGTATAGAGAGATTCTTACCGGCGTTGAACAGGCCGTCCGTGGTTTGCCTATGGAGGCTGCAGAAGAAATGAGGCGTGAAACCTGCCGTATTTTATGCAAATCAAAGTCGCCACGGCCCAACATCACTGCTGCCGAGAGGAGATCACTTCGGGCATTGCGGAAAAACACAGGCATTATTGTCTTACCGGCAGACAAAGGTAACGCTTCTGTAGTGCTTACTATGGAAGATTATCGTCGAAAGGTGGAAGAACTCCTGAAAGACACATCCTATCGCAAGATTGCACGGGATCCTACCAACGCCGTGGTGAGAAAAACGACAGCTCTTCTTAAGAACTCAGGGCTGCCAGAAGACACAGTTAAACAGCTACTACCCCGGGCTGCTGTTCCTCCAAGGCTCTATTGACTCCCCAAGATCCATAAAGAGGGTACCCCATTACGGCCAATAGTAAGTACCATCAGATCAGCTACATATTTGCTTGCCCGATATCTAACTGGGCTGCTGACACCATTAGTGGGTAAAGGTCCTCATCACGTGACCAACTCTGCAAGATTTATAGACGTCATCAAAGAACTCCACCTGCAGCAACATGATTTACTGGTGAGTTTCGATGTGGTGTCACTGTTCACTAGGGTCCCTCTCACTGTGTCTACTGGAACAGCATTTTGAGCCTGCCATATTGGAGTTATTCCGGCACACACTCCAATCCTCGTATTTCTTGTATGACGGGGAGTATTACGAACAGATTGATGGAGTGGCCATGGGCAGCCCTTTATCGCCAGTTATTGCTGATTTCTTCATGGAGAACTTTGAAGACAAGGCACTAGCAAGCGCTCCTATGAAGCCCACCGCTTTCTTCCGATACGTAGATGATACATTTGTGGTCTGGCAACATGGCAGAGACTACCTTGAAGCATTTCTCCATCATCTTAACAGCAGAACCGAAAATATCAAGTTTACGATGGAGGTGGAAGAAGAAGGCCGGCTGCCTTTCTTAGATATTCTAATAGAAAGGAAACCTGACGGGTCTCTAGGACATTCTGTGTACAGAAAACCGACGCACACAGACCTATACCTGAACGCGCGTAGCCATCACCATCCGGCACAGTGCAAGACGGTACTCAGCACGCTTGTACATAGGGCGCGAGCGATATGCGATTCGGACAGTCTACCCGGTGAATTGAGTCATCTGCGTCAGACCTTTCGACGCAACGGGTACACTGATTATCAGATAAGACAGGCATTCCGAGAGCCGACACGTAGTCTCAACAACACCAAGAAAGAGCCACTTGATCGTCTCGCCTTCTTGCCGTACTCTGGCACCACAACGTCCAAGATAGGGCGGATTCTAGCAAAAAGTGGAATCAAGACCGTTTTCCTACCACCACCGAAGGTGAAGAACATCTTGCGCTCCCCCAAGGATGACCTTGTTTTGCGGACACCTGGGGTATATAGCATTAGTTGCGAGTGTGGAAAGAGCTACATTGGCCAGACGGTGCGGTGTGTTCACCAACGTTGTCTAGAACATGCACGACACGTTCGTCTGGGGCAGAAAGAAAAGTCTGCGGTGGCGGAACACAGTCTAGAACATGGCCATGGTTTTGATTTCGAAAATACCAGAGTACTGGCGCATACTGGGAGCTTCTGGAATAGCATCCTTACAGAAGCAGTAGAAATTCGTCTCGCGTCTAACCTCGTCAACCGCGACAGCGGGTACCAGCTGAGTGAAGCCTGGACGCCAATCATCAATACTATTCGTCGACAGCGTGACCGAGACGCATTACACTGCGCGTCCAGATCAACGGAAAGTTCGGTAGTAACATAAGCGAGCAATTTGTTGCTCAGGCATTAATGATCAGCTTATGGGTAAGTTTTTGCCTTCTGCCTTTTCCTTCTACCGAACGATGAGTTACTACGAGGCAGGACCCCGGCTACCATTGGTTACAAATCTGACCAATCACGTGGCAGCATGGCTCAATATGAGGCCCCCAACGGATTCGTGTTGACCCATCAGTTAGACAAATAATTTATCGTGAAGGCTTTGTTTTTCGGATATCTTCTTCGAAGGAGCGGTGATTTTAAGCCCATCCGCTATATGTCATGTGAAAAAGGACATCAAATCTAGCCTTAACTCCACCTTGGCATCGATTCAAGCCGCAACGAGATTTGACCCCTGCTACGACTGGTTCCACAGCCGACCAATCAGAGGTTAGCAGCGGGAATCTGGTCTAGCTCAGCAGCTTCGCATGTTCCTGACCTCACTTCACCGGAAGATGGCGCCGACGAATCAGAGCGCCGAAATATTTTGTGATTATTATAACACTTCTATAACTCGGCTTGTCACCCGAGAGCATTATTTGTAATTTTTCTTTTCTTCTAAAAAAGGGGAGACGCCTAAACAAGTGGCGGAGAAGGTCACTACGATACTAAGGCCGCAGAAAGATAAAATAAAAATAAACAGAGTCAGCACAACAAAGCAAGCTGTAATTGTTGAGACAAATACCGCGCAGGATGCAAAGAAAATTTTAGATAACCAGACACTTAATACTGACATGAGATGCGAATTACCCAGGAAGCGGAAGCCGTTAGTTATTCTATATGATATACCAGTCTCCATCGATACAGAGAAATTGAGAGATATTGTTTATGAGCAAAATTTTGAAGACAAAGTAGCCAGAACTGATTTCGTAGAAGGTTTCAAACCAAGATTTAAAACAGGTCCGAGAAATAAGGCTACCGTCCATCATGTAGTGGAAGTTAGTGGAAAAGTTAGAACTATGTTGTTGGAACAGAAAAAAATATTCATTGAATTTTCAGCTGTGACGGCTAAGGATTACATTACAGTACCGAACTGTGTAAGGTGCTGTGATTGGGGTTATGTCAGCAAGCACTGTCAGCAAGCTGACTCAACATGCGGCCACTGCGGTGCGAGTGGACACAAGAAAGACCAATGCGAAAAGAAAAACATTGCTCCTGTATGCATCCCATGTGCGAAGAGAGGTAAAACGTGCAAAAAGAAAGGGAAGGAGTGTCTAACCTATCAGATGCTCCTTCAGCGTATGATCAGCCGAATAGATTATGGATAAGCCAGTTAAAACAGCAAAAGGGATTGAAAAAACCCTTATGTATGATAAACATGGGATATTAATAACAAACAAGAGAAAAAATAAAAATCCGTCACGGAAGCGCAGGGATGCAAAACGAGCGGCAAACTTTAGAAGTAAAAAACAAGGCCGAGACTTAGCACCAAAAATGATAGACTCAGCAGTACAGACGGAAGAATTCGCAGAGACACAAAACACAACAAAAGATGCTACAGTTCAGACTGAAGAATACGTAGAGACGAAACACATAGCGAAAGACACTGCAGTTCAGACCGAAGAATACGCAAAAATAAAAACCAGACTGAAGGATACAATCACACAAACTGTTACCACCCCTCCTTACCCAGGAAGAAGGGCAGGACTTGGTTGGTGTAAAGGGCCTAACTTGGTCGATGCAAGCCCGACGGCAGCGCAATCTACACACCCTAAAATATCACTGCAAACAAAGTTTGAAAAAAGAGCTGCGTTAGATCCCACAAAAATATACATAGACCTTGAGAACACGGTAAAAATTAGCAGATTAGAACAAGAGCATGTGTTGGCAATGGCGCTTAGGCACCTCACTAGGATGCTGCACCCAGCAGGGAAACAGTCACCTTTCCCCAACTTGAAGCAGTGGACAGAATACAACTCAAGGCCAGCAACTTACCCACGGATCCAGCCCAGTTGTTGATACTAGTTAAAAAATTATTCAACAACAGAAATGAGATTTTTGACCCGGACCAAATATATAAACAATTTGTGATGACTCATGGAAGGATAGTTTTCGACGCGAAACTTCCATGGCCTCAGAGTAATGTTTACACTAAACACCCATAGATGAAAGGTACAATCAAAGTTGCACAAATTAATGCAAGACGGACAAATATGGTCCTGCATGAGCTAAGGAATCTTGCTGCGCAACATGACTGGGATGTTATCTGTGTGCAAGAGCCTTACTCTAAGGGCGGACAAATACCACACATGCCAGTATCCTCACAAAACCATAGTAAGTGGACCTAAACCTATGGCAGGAATCATTGTACTAAACAAAGAACTAACTGTAACCAAAATATCGCAATACTGTGATGAGCACACAGCATGTGCAGAGATCGATACCGGGTGGTGTAGCGTTACTTTGGTATCGATGTACTGCAATATAAGGACCCTATAGATGCTTATCTAAATAAAATAAGAAAAATTTGCACTGAGATACAGATCAAAGGATAATTATAACAGCAGATATAAATGCACACTCCCCGCTCTGGTACAGTGATACAACGGATGAACGAGGCTTAATGGTAGAGGAACTGTTAAATGAGTTATGCCTGGAAGTCAGGAACTGCCCTAATAATGCTCCAACGTTTAGTAATACAGGCCGGTGCAAAATCGAATATCGATGTAACGCTGACCAATCAGCTGGCAGGAAACCTAGCCAGAAACTGGAGGGTGGTTGAAAACGAAACTACAAGTGACCACAACTTGATTCTGTTTGATCTGGCCAAAGGTAGGTTGCAAATCAATGAAATTAACGACACAAGGAAAAAATATAACCTACGTAGGGCAGATTGGGCAAACTAAGAGATGAATTCCGTCTACCAGTGGATCTATTGGAAGGTAATGATGTAGATGTCATAGCAAGAGGGATCACGCGTGAAATTCAGCGCGTAATGAAAATGGCCATTCCCCTCAAAAGACCAGCGAATACTACAGACATACCGTGGAGCGACCGACTGCAAAAACTACGATCGGAGATGAGGAAGGCGAGAAAAGAGTACCAACGGTGCATGATTGCTGCCGATAGGTGCTTGCTTCTCGATAGATACAGGGAAAGGAGACTGCCTTAAAAGAGCTGCTAATAAAAACAAAGCAGCAGAGTTGGGAGGCTTATGTAAACACTAATTTGAAGTCAGATCCCGGGGGCGTCCCCTACAAGATCGCAGCTAGCAAATTGAGACCACCGACTACACTATCAAACCGTAAGAAGGGCAGACGGGACCATGACGGCCATTGGAGCGCAACAGCTGAGGAACTGTTAAAAGTACTATTACCCGACGATGAGGCAATAGGTGAAAGTTTAGAGCAAGAAAATCTCCGTAAAGGTCACAAATGAAATTTATACCTCAGCTACTTTAGCGGATGATGTGACACCAGACGAAGTAATTAAAGCGATTAACGCCATGTCGCGGGAAAAAGACACCTGGACCGGACGGAATCGCTGCTGAAGTGCTCCAGGCATTAGTGGTTCAGTTGACTTCACCACTCTGCATACTGTTTAATAAATGCCTTCAGCAAGGCAGGGTTCCAAATATCTGGGAAGCAGAGTGAAGTGGTGATCCTAAAGAAGGGGAACGACAAGGATCCATTAAATCCTAAATCCTATCGGCCCGATCTGTCTGCTAAATGTGCTTGGAAAAGTGCAGGAAAAAATTTTAGTATGGAAACTACAGGAACACAGGAAAAAGTATGGTATGAATGTACATCAGTTTGGTTTCAGAGCGGGTAGGTCGACCGACGATGCCATAAATAAGGCCGTGCAACTAGTGAAAAGTAGTAATAGCAAGTATGTAATAGCTATCGCCGTCGGACATTGCTGGAGCATTCGATAACTTATGGTGGCCGGCTCTTTTTAGCCGCACTGCGAGAAATAGGAATTCCTAGTAACCTCTATGGAACGTTACGCGACTACTGGTAAAAACCGATTTGCCAAACTGAGATGCCCACGAGTGACTATAGAGAAAAAATTAACTAAAGGCTGTCCGCAAGGATCGGTGTGGACGTAACATTCGAAATGGCCATAGAAAGCATGATTGGGCAAGAAGGACTCCTGGGGCTTGTTGCCTTCGCGGATGACCTTCTACTGCTGATACAAGGCGGAACAAGGGACGAAGTAGAGACTAGAAGCAGAATGGCATTAAGAACATTTACAAAACTGGTGCTCCAAAGTGAAATTAACCCTTGCACCACACAAGACTCAATACATGGTTCTCAGTGGCCGCCCCAAGCGAAATCCAATAATAAAAGTTAACGGCGTCTCCATAAAAAAGAGTTAGAACTTGTAAATACCTGGGAGTCACGTTAGACGAGCGACTAAATTTTACTGACCATATACGGAGGTGTGCAGTCGTGCCAAAAATAGTGATGAACAAACTGATCAGTATTGGCAAAGAAGATTTCATCTTCCAACGTCCATAATAAGGAGGTATCACGACAGTATATTATCCTCGATTGTGGGATATGCTGCTAGCAGTTGGGCGCATAAGTTACGACAAGTTAAACCTCGCCAGGCACTAAGAAGCGTACAAAGAAGCATACTGATAAGATTAAGTGGTGCATATAGCACAACAGCGACCGACTCTCTGCTGGTTGCGTTGGGCGTTTGGCCACTTGACCTAGAAGTTAGAAAGAGAGGGGCACACTATTGGCTACGAACCGGTGACGCCGAAAAAGTAGAACAAATTTTAGGAAGACCGGTTACAGAAGCACGGGAGATAAAACCAGTCTTGATGGAAGAATGGCAAGAACAGTGGTCGCGTAGTACGACTGGCAGGAGAACCTACAATATTTGGCCAACAATTCAAGAGAGATTAAACCTTCGTCACCTAGATCCGTCAACCGGACTTGTTCATTACATCACTGGACACGGGCCATATCCCAGCCTACTACATAAAAGAGGACTAAAAGACACAAGCTTGTGTGAGTGCGGGGAAGAGGGTACACCCGAACACATCGTCTGGGATTGCACACAAATGGCAGAAGCCAGAAACGAAGGATTTCATGAACTAAGAAACATGAAAACGGAAGACATACTAAAAAATGAGCAACTTTGGCTCAAACTAGACGAAGTGACGCAAAATATATCCAAACTGCAAAAGGAGAGATTCATGCAAAGTTTAGCGACAGCAAGAGGAAGGCCAAGTCAAGCCGACTATGACGTCACAGAGTAACACCGAGAGCTGCCACAAGCGAATGCGTGTCTAAGCACTCAATCAGCGAATCATATATCGTGCTGAAAACGCAACCAGCTGGTCTGCGGAGAGGAGTGCTTAAACCATATTAAGACTTTAAATGGACCGTTTTGCAGCAACACCACTGGAGATTCTACCTACACACAAGAACTGCTGAAGCAACACGTATAAAAGTATATAGTGTATGTATAAGTTCTTTACTAGTGCTCACATGAACTATAGTCCGATGCATAAAATGTGGTCTGACATTGCAATAACACAAATAATAGATAATAGTTACAGTCTCGAGCCGCTTCTGAAGTAAAACATTGTTATCTCTTAAAATATGTAAAAATGTTAATAGTTAGTTAAGAGTAAAAGTTCTAAATTATGTAGCCAATAATCTTAAAATAGGAATTTGTTCAATATTGAAAATAACAATATACCGGCTGTAGATGTTAAATTAATCTAGTTCACCTGTGAAGCGAAACAACCTACTAGCCGGATATTAAAGACTCCTTACTTCTGCAATTACATATATATCATTGAAAATTAGTTCTCACAACCAGTGTTCGAGGTGGCCAGTCTCCCGATGGGCGGCCTTCTCGGTCACTTTGGCTGCCAGAGAGACTGAGAACGTGCGCTATTCCGGGAGATTTTGGAATTCGGATTACCGCATCGATACCAATGCTGGAAAATGCTTTCTTAGATGGGTGGAGTAGTAGATAGTAGTAATAGTTTAGTAATAGTAATAGTAGTAGTGGTAGACGTACGAAGTGACATAGTGAAATATTAAAAATTCTAACCATAAGTGGACAGGAAACTGCAGACACCATACAAAACTATAAAACTATAATAAATCAATTATGAACAAAATGCAGCAAGTTTAGAATGTTTATAATATATGTTAACAGCGGACAATCGTATGTATCGTGCCAACAAGAAAAGACTGTACAGATATTGCCAAAGTCATACATAACAAAAATTGAAATTATACATTGTGAAATTATCTGTTGAAATATCAAATGTAAAACTGTTGTGTTAAATTAAGGCCTATTTTAGTTTCTAGATACTAGGCTGTAAAAATGTGTGCTAAATAAAAAAAAAAAAAAATTAATTAAAAAAATATTTTCTTTTCGTTTTCTGTGGCGGTCGCATGCCTCGAGTACGCTTGGCAACACCGCCGGTGGAAGGCTGTTTGAATTCGCCCGCGCAGCGCTCTTATTGGCCAACTTTAGCTGCGAATAACTCAAAACGGTACGACTTAAACCAATCTACAACAAATCCAGGTACTCCAGAACAGATTGTCTAAGGATGATCCTAAACGCACCCAGATATACACCAATAGAAACTCTACATAATGAGGCACATATTCCCTTAATCAATACCGAAATATTTAATCTAACAGAAAAATTCCACAAGAAATTGAACGACGCCAGAGACGAAAGAACTGAGTCGATTGGAACGGTAATGCCGAGACGTTGGCATAAGTATAAAGTTCCCCTCAGTATTCTATACCAGCCATCATAGAGCAGCACAGAACATGAACTCCGCAGGGGTTTTTTCACCATTAAGACCATCCTAGATGGTCATAGCCCTGGTTTTTCCCTTGAAAGTGAAATAAAAAAGTGTCCCAAAAATAAACACCCTATCCTAATCTAGAAGTTATACTACCGAAGGTAGTGGGACTTCAAATCACAGCCGCAAAGGCAGCGAAAAAAAAAAAAAACTAGATTTTTTTTGTATTTATTTCGTTAGTGCAACGTCCCAGAACACTGCCCTTACCCGCCGATGAGTGAATTTCTGACCACCCTGTATAAATAATAATACTGCTAAATGAGTTTCTTGGAAAACTCTATGATAATAATTTTACTGATTTGTCAACATCAAACAAATGACAGTTCATATTCAATAAAAGTGAAGTTTTTTCATTAAAATGATTTCTTTTACCCGTACTGGCCAATTCTATATCCATTGAGCAAGAGCGGAGAAATGAAACAAACAAATATTCGCTCAACTTATTAAAGTATGAGTTCATCATATAATTTTTTTTAAATATAGACATTATATATGCTGTCTAAATGTATAGTAAAAATAAGTATTCGTTGAATGTGTCAAATAGCAATGAAAAATGCACGTTCAAGCATTAACAAAAATCGTACTCTTTCCATACAGCGTACTGTATTTTTGCCATCCCAAAACATAAACGTAATCACATTGTTCCAAAGAAAGGTGGCAACCCTACAATTATTATCGTGATTTAACACAATGCACCAAAAAATATTAAAATTTTCCACCGACTACGTAAGATCCCATATTCTCATAGTTCATAATTATAACTTCTTAAAATTCTTAACAAATGACAAGTTGCTAATTTACAAATGACAACTAACAAAAAAATAAATATAACTTCATTTTTTACTAAACTGTTTGTTGTTTGCATGTTACAAAAATGCTTGATGTTGAATAATTTGCTTGTTGACTAAATGATGGAGACATTGTTCCCTCCTTCCTTTAAACTTAATAATATTACTATTATTATCTCTATAGTGAGTACTCTGAGAACGTAACAATGTAGCATTGTCAGAATCTTGCACAACATTCTATAGACGCCAAATATTAATTTAGACGAGATTGAAATACGGTAGTTTTAAATTATAAAGAATATTACTGATTACAAGTTCTGACAGTTAAATAAATTGCCAAAACAATACAAAATGCCATTGATACTACGCAAACTCTCCGAAATTGCAAAGAAGGGCTGCTAGATTTGTTTCTGGAAATTATCGCAGAATGCAATCAGTGACGGATATGATAAAGGAGCTGGAATGGGATTCATTGCAAGACAGGAGGAGGATGAGGAGGGTCATGGGAGTGTACAGGGCATATACTGGTGATGAGGCATGGAAAGATATTGCAATAGGTATGAAAAGTAGTGCATGGAAGGGAAAAGATGACCATGACCACAAGCTGGCACTCGATTTCAGGCACAAGGGTGTGGGAAGATTCTCTTTTTTAGGTAAGGGTGTCAGGGATTGGAATGAGTTACCAAGAGAAATGATGAATAATTTACCGAAAACTTTGAAGGAATTTAAAGATAAAATTTGTAGAGGGCAAATGTAGGTGGGTGCAGGATAGGGGGAAGATGGGTGTGTAGGGAAATTGCCACCGAAGCCTGTGCTCCATTGCAATTAAATTAAATTAAAAATTGAATTTAAATTGTTTAATAACACCGAAAATAGATAGAAGAAGGTGACAAACGGAATTATAAAGTAATTAGTTGTGCAATACACATATCTGACTTGTTCATCTGCTTCCCAACTTCAGTCCAATTCTTTTCCACGACGTCCTTCCTCGAATACTGAGGAAAACTGTAATTATACAATTCGGGATGTTTTTCAATTTCACTCACAAACTTAATATTGAATGCGTGATCATCCGCCATGTTTCACAAGACTCGCCAGAGACGCGACCGGCAGACCTCCTTACAGGTTGCCTGAGACTTAGGAAACGCGTCTCTAGGGAGTGGCGCTATTGGAAGTGATTTACTGGATATTCTCAAGATACTAGAGTCTCCATCGCGTCTCTTAGTAACTGCGCAGTGTGAACTGTGAAGAGGGCCTTAGGCAAAGATGTAAGAAAAACTGGAAAGTAAGGAAGAAACGAGGACTAAATTTGGAGTATGAAGGCAGAAATGTGAAAAGGCTTAAGATTAAGCATGTGTAGTACACCATCAGTGATACCAAGAAAATCAAATGTGTTTTCAACCCAGGTGGCAGGAGAGAGGAAAGTTTACTTCTATTGTTTTGGTTTGTTGTTCAGTTATTTACCTTTACATATGGTAAGATTGTCCGGATTAAGAAGTGTAAAGGATTTGAAATTGTACAGAGAGTGTGGAGGGACGACAATTGTAGAGAATGAATGGAAAGATTATAAGGAATATTATGATGTAATAAGTAATCAACAAAAATTTGGTTGACACAAATTTTTGTAACAAAATGGGCCGAGCGGATATGTAAGGAAACATAGTCCCTTACATTTTTGTTTGTATTATTTCAGTTTTATTGTTTTCGGTATATATATTCAAAAGTAAGAATTTTTGTGTTTAATTTATTTTCTAATTATAAAAGAAAAAGATAATAGTTATTATGCAAGAGCAAACAGTAGTGTGTTAAAAGAACATCTTTGGCGGGGACAGATGAAGGGAAGTCCGTAGATGAGAATATAGCGGATGAATTGTGCTTGGAGAGATTCTGTTAATATGCTGAAAGAATATGTCAGTTGAGTGTAAAAATATGGAACAATAAAGAATATTAATTTTACAGTGTGTAAGAGAACACTGTGGTAATGGATCGACGAAAAGGGAGAGAAACTTGGTACAGCGCTAAGCGAAAAAAAAAAAAGTATGAAATTTATTGTGTGAGAAATGCGATTGTGATAAAGACGTTGAAATGAGTTTACAGGACGGCGGTAGTTACTGAGAGTATCATTTATGAAGAATTATCACTCACGTGACTTATAGTCATAGGCACAATTTAATGTACAGTCTTTATCATTAAATGTGACCAGCCTTTCCAGCGTCTATCTCCCCATTTTTGCACAATACGGCAACACAGAAAATGCACGACGTCTCAGGAAACTTAAGCGCGTCTCTTGACGGCATCCTATTGGTGGATGTTCGGTCAAGGGCCTTCTATACTTCAGATGATTCGTTTCGTAATATCAAGATGCAGAATATACAATTAAAGATAGGTGGCAGATACGTGGCTTAGCTCCCCCCACTGAAGTGTAAGATGGCCGGATCTTTCAGCCACTTACACCTAATTCCTTTTGTATCGTTATGCTATTAAAAGTAATATTAATGTTTGAAAAGTAACATAAAGGATTGGTTGAAAGCGTAGCAAAGAGTGAACAGGATGTTACATTTTATTTAGATTTATTGCGTTTACGCTAATGAAACGTTTATTCTCATTTTATTTGGATAATTTCTTTTCTTATTTATACTTTTTGTATCGTCCATAAATCCGTGTATAAACGGACAAAAGAGTAGGCAAGTCACGAATCGTTGAAATCTTAATTTTAGTAGATATGTAAGCGGTCCAAACAAAATTAACGTAAAAACATGTACCTCGAAGTGATTGATGTGTGTGGACATGAAGTTCCATACAGGTTGTTTACGGACTGGATGGCAGAAACCATTGAGCAAGCTGCGTGGTCTAGTGGCTACCATTGTTCGCTGGTTCTAAACTATTTTGTGGTAATTTTTTTTTTTCGTTTCCAAACTGTTCCAACATACCCATTGTTCATGTATAAAATATTTAATTTCTATAGTAAAAAACAGATAAAATTAAAACATCAGACTAAAAACTATTTCTATTACATTTTGCTGAATAAAATGTTCATTATAAAAACCATAGCGTTTAATCGAAAGCACTGAGCTATAAACAGAATTATCTCTTATATTCATTCCTCATGGACTAACCATTTCATCTCTGGAATTATTGACTACCATTGACTATTTTAAAAGAACTTCCAAGCATATCTTACCACTTTCAGAAGGCAGCTGATTTTTTGTTTTTTGTTTTTTATATATATAAATATATATATTAACATTCCTAAAGAAATTAGGTGTTATAAAATCCAATTTCCAGCGTTAAGTTTAATAACAAATTCTAATCTCTAACGCGAATATTCTTTCCCCTTGGCTATAAAAAGATAATATTAGATGAGGAACGCATATTAAGAATCGTTCTGGCCTCGCATTCGGGAGGACGGCAGTTCGAACCCCCGTCCGGGCATCTAGATTTGGGTTTTTCATGGTTTCCCAAATCACTCCAGGCAAATGCCGGGATGCTTCCTTCAAAAGGCCATGGCCGAATTCCTTCCCATTCCTTGCCCCCCATCCTTGCCCGTCTCTAAAGACCTCGCTGTTAAGAGGCGTTAAACAGTTAAATATATATATATATATATATTAAGAATTTGTAATTGAATGACGCATTTTTAATTTCGTCTAGTTTTAATTTTAAAATAATTTGTTCCTATCTGGAAGTAATGCGGAAGAGATTACTAACAACAAAAGGATTTATTTATAATCGATTAGAATTTTTGGTTAATGGACAAACACGGGAATAACCATGTTCTAGGAGGTAGACTTTTTTTTATTACAAAATTACAGAAAGAATCACAAAGATTATTATTTAGGAAAACTGTCTCTGCAAAACAGAGTGAATGAAACTGTCTTCCTTAGCAGCGTTGTATACACTCTGACGTGTTAGAAAGCAGTCTGAGCGCCATGGTCCTGTGGTTAGCGTTATAGGTTGTTGAACGGACGAATCTTAGTTCGAATCCAAGTACTTCATATCTTTTTTAAAAATAATTTTATTCCCTTTATAAACGTTCCGAACCTACAATAGCTTATGCGTAGAATATATACTTGTTTCTTTCCTAACTGCGTCAGGAAATAACATAACTCGAAACTGAAAGTATCAAATGTCTCTTAACCCACTGTCGACGTTAATATGAACGCTTCTGTGGCGGCAACAGTGTGAAAGAAAGCCACTCGGGTTTCTAACTGCGCCGAAATCACATTGTCTGTCCCTTTTAAACGGCACACATGTTTCCAGAGGCGGATTTTGATTTTGGTTTGGGAGGAGCTTGAGCTGATTTTGATTTTGGGGGGAGGGGAAGGGGGCTTGATAAGATTTTAGTTTGGGAGAGCAGAACATTTCCTTTGGGGGGGGGGGGAGGGGTAAGGCCTTGAGATTGGTAAGGGTAGGTTTTATATTCATGCCACCCTTATAATATCAGGTGAACTAAAAACATAAGTCTACAAATATTACTTACAATGTCGGGGGTGGGCCTAAATACTTTTAGGGAGGCTTGAGATCCCTAGCCTCCCCCTCCCTAGATCCGCCACTGTATGTTTCCAAAATAATTATTTCACTTTAGAGCGAACTTAACGTTTAAGAAACTGATAATTTGTTGTTGGAATTACTTCTCTAATTCTGCAGGTCGAATATAATGTTTATGCATTATGTAAATACGTGAGAGAAAATGGCATAGAACCAATTATTAGTTCTATAACAAATTAAACGATCATTGTCACTTAAAAATTTACAACCGAATTAGTATCGTATGATAAACATAAATTCTTTTATAACTGGTATAAGTAAAGAAAGTTCG
>JARYHS010005716.1:0-26561 GCA_031002005.1 Vandiemenella viatica
AGATTTTCAAAATCTCACGTGAGATTTGATTTCTGTTGACCCCTTGGTGAGGTTTCATGACATTTCGCCAGACCCCCCCCCATTTCACCTCGTGCAATTAATGGAATCTCCCATAGATATACATAAGAGGTGGAGAAAAAACAAGTAATCTAAAGCTTATATACGACATTTTTTGTTATTATAAGCTTTTCTGCAGAGCAGGAGGAAAAAGCAAGTTCACTGTAGCAAATGGTGAATATAGATTAACACCCTACTTAGTCCAAAACATTCTCAACCTTGGCCTTAGAGACTGATGCTATCAAAATTTTACGGGCCCATGTTTCCAGTTTATTACAAGATATGATTTGAATTATGGTTTGAAAATACCATTTGAATTTTGGTAAAGATGTAAGGCTAAACTCATGTCACTAACTTATCAAGTGGCATGAATGTTAATTGCTCGTTTAACCCTTTGACTGCTCTTGACGAGTTTACTCGTCATGCTGTCTACTGCCCCCGTGTGCTAATGACGAGTTTAGTCGCAGCCGCCAGTTTTCCCCTAAGCGCTGTTGACGAGTTAAGTTGCACCTGCCTGCCACTACCTGAGTGCTGATGACGAATAGATACGCGCCGCTACCTGAGTCATACTTCACGCCCCATTTCTCTATAGCCTTTCACAGTTCTGGTCGCTAGCTTATAGTCCGAATGTTTGCCTTTTGGGAGCCTTGGCTTCGCTCTACAGTTCACTGTTCATCGGAAATTACTTCAGTGTTCTTTGTGTTCTGTATTTTTATGAAGAAAATTGCAAGACGTTGTGGGTGGATTGAGGAAGAAGTCATGGAGATTCTTACGAGAAGCGACACCGAGGATGAACTACTTGATTTTGATGGAAGTGACAGCTTTTCCACAGAATCGGAAAGCTGTAGTTATAAGCCATACTCGTCAGCAGGGGTGACAATGCAGTCTCATGTTTCAGCAAGAGATGTTAGTTGTTCTGAATCTGAAGAATCAGAAAGTGATAGTGAAACATCTACGAAGAAATTACGTGTTAGTGATAAATCTGACTGGAAAGAAAATGATTTTCGTCCAGTTAGTCACGCATTTGATGATACGCTATCGGGACATGTGTGTCAAATAGGGAATGTGCCAAGTGTTCTGTCAGTTTTCATGTTATTTTTTGCAGAAGGACTGATGAAATATATAGCTGATGAAAAGAATCGGTTTTATATAACCACTATGGAGAATACTCCAGAATCAGTGCATTTTCGAATATCAAAGTGGAAAGATACTGAATATCATGGAATTTTTTGTTTCATAGCTATTTATCTTCTGATGCCTTGTGTGAAAAAAATTGAAAATTAACAATATTGAACCAGGGATGTTCTTCTAAATACTCCAATTTTTAGTGAACTTATTACCGCTTTTTGTTACTCTGGTGAGGTTTCGCCGGAAATCTCCCCCCCCCCCTATTTCACCTCATGTAATTAATGGACGGACACTTCACAGCTTTGAAATGTTGAAAAATCTGTTGAGTACTTATGTGGAACAGTTTTCATCAAAGAAACAAAATTATGTATAATTAGGTAATTACAAAGCGCAGCAAACATTCAGTCAACATCGAGATATTTTGGGAATCTACATCTATTCTGCAAGCCAAATTTAGGTTTGTGGGGGAGGCTGTTTGTGCAATTATCATTTTCAGGTGTCTTTTTATATTCGTGAATAGCACGAGGAAAAATCGGATGCCTTTAACTCTCTGTATGAGTTTGAATATCTCAAATTTTACAGTCGTGGTCTGAACGCGGTATGTAAGTGTGGAAGTAAAATATTTCTAGCGTCTTCTTGAAATCTACGCTCTTTAAATTTCAACAATAACACTCTAATACAGTAAGTAACCTATAGAAAAATGCAGTTGTTATAAATGGGTATGCAAGAAAGAACAGTATACTATTGAGGTAAATTTAAGAAGCACAATGCTTTCGACATAAGCTGCAAAAATCAAGTAAAAACTACAAGCAAGATATAATGATTAGTTACGAAAAATAGGGTTAATGATTATTTGATTCAGCAGTCATTTATTTGCAGAGAAACTATGTAGTGAGAGTACTTATTGTGTATCAGCCGTGAGTGGTCATGTCAGGAATATTCAGCACTGAGCGGGTGAGGCAGCGCGGGCTGCTCTGTCCCCAGGAGTAATCACTGAGCACACGTAGCAGGCCTCAGTGCGGCAGGTAGACGATCCGTCGTCAGCAGTCAAAGGGTTAAATTAGCAATTGGATTGAATGTATTTGATGGGTGTTTGTTAGTTTTCTATATTAGTATTTAGAATAACCTGTCAGCAGTTGGCGACATATATTAGGATAATGGTTGCTAAAGAATATGTAAATACAAACACATATGCACACATACTTATTCACATGTACACTCATAAATATTTATAGTTATCAGTTATCTAATGTAACTGGATATGCACTGTTACACAGAAGTTGAAACTTTGGCTGAACTAACCAAAAATGATAAATAATTTGGTCTGGGAAATGGCAAAGTCAAGAGATTAATGAGCTAGAAAGCAAAGAATAGTTTGAGCAATTAAATTCAGATTGTTCGATAGGTAAGGGAATGGCTAGCATCGTATAGTATAGAGTTATGTCAATGCAAGTCATATTCAGAAACTTGTGATAGGTTAATGCAAGGCATATAATGAAAAGAATACATGTGAATGGAGGAACAGAGCAAGAAGATAATTAGCCATGTTGTTTGAGTCAAAAATATTTTGGATGTTGATCTGAGCGGCTGTTTTAGTAAAAGTTATCAGTAGTCGGGATAGTGATAAATGCTGCCACTGTAATTTTTAATATTAGTATAATGCGAAAGTGCTGTGAGGAATTTGAGCTGGAAGTACATAGTTGTTGATCAGTTAAGGAAGATAATTGCGGTGTACAAAAGGTGTGCTGAAGTAATAGAACTATCTGAAATTTCAACCTACATTCTGTAAAGGAATGGAGCCCATTATCTACCTGCAAAGATTTGATGCGGTCTGATACCGGGTTGTGCATATGGAACTTCAATAAACTGTGTGTTTACTGTACATGGAATAATTTTCAATTATTTCTAGATAACAACCCTTTTTGTGAGAACTGCTTGTAAGTTAAACTGAAAATGATTCCCTATGTAAGGGATGGTGGCTGTAAAATCACCTAATTAGTCTTTGTGGCTTTTGAACCTGCTAATAAGTTTATTCATCTTATACAAACCAAGGAAGCTAAATTCTACACGTTCGAAAGTGTAAACTTTGTTATCGCACTGAACAGTGATGTTAGGACAAGTTTTGTCTTTCCAGCAAACAAAATAGACTGGATAAGCAAGACCATCATTTCAGCACAACATGCGTGTATAATAAGGTGATTATTAGTAATTAAGTGATGCTTACATACATGCAAGTCACATATATGGATGCACATGTGCATTTACCTTCACATACAGATGCATTTCTACATACATGCACACACATGTATTTAAACATACACACATACATATACACATGAACTAAGTAAATACTTCTGTCATTTTTCTCTCACTGAATTTCACTTTACACACTTTGTCACACTTACTCCCAGAACAGCCACTTCTGAGTAACTTACCTCCTTCAGGAGATCAGGAAGTAGAGGTTTCCTCCATAAACCCATCCTTTATCGCAGCATACAATTTGACATTTTCCCAATTATGCCATTAATTAGTTGAATCCTTGTCATTCAGCGAGTAGCATTGCTCAGTCATTGGTTGCTGCCAGTTGAGTCTGTTTCTGAGTGTCAAGAACCTTTCTTTGGAGGCCAGGTTGTAAGCTGTATATATAGAGTACCATAATCCCTAGTCATGACCAGTGGTCACACCTCAGGTCATGGTTTCAGTTGCTATTGTTTTGTTAGCACCATTAAGCCTAAGAAAACTTTGTTTTGTCATCATCAGAAGTTTCTTGGTTTTACTTTTCTGTGGTGTCTGACCCAGACACTGGTTGCATACCCTATAACTGGTGGTTATTTTGTATTATGGTATATGCGAATAACAAGTGGAAATGTCTTTGCCCCGTCTTAATTAACTTATTCATGACTGAGGTGGCTCTGACTCTCCTACATACTTTCTCCATATGGATGGTCAGGCAATCTGATAGGTTTTGTGTGGTGCTAATCTTAGTTTAGATTGTCTGCACCATTGACGGGGTTTACACTGAACATTCATGCTTTTGGCATCAATGCTAGCTCTCGATTTTCTATCCACCAGAAAGAAAAGGTCACCTTCTAAGGCAACAAGTCTTAGAAGATCTGGCATCCATTGCAGTATCGACATAATTGCTCCCAGCCTAATGTTCCAAAATATTGGGCCACAGGTTGATCCCTATGGACAACCCTTGTCCATTTTTTTCTCAGGGTATACTCCATGACTCTTTATTTTAAAATATCACTTCTTTCAGTGGTCTTTAGAAGTGTGGTACAAGTTACATGGACACTTGATTTTTTAAGCCAAGCAAAAATCACAAGTCACCATAGATTATCAAATGCCCTAGATATATCGACAACAATCCCTGCCACATAATTTTGATATGAGCTCTGTATTATATTCATTGCCTGCTTGACTACTTCCTCAATTGATCTGTCTGTTCTGTTTCCAAATTGGTCTGGTTTCATCCCTTCCTTCTCTCATTGTTCTTTTAACCTCTTGCACAGTACCTTTTATTGTATTTTGACCAACAGGCAAATAGGCTGATATGATTTTGGCAGTTTGGAATGTTTGTCATCTCACTCTATGATGACTGAAATCTCACTCTGCTTCCAGAAAGATCAGTACCCTGCCCTGATACAGGATTACACAAAGAGTGAACTACTGGCACTTGTAACTGTGTTCTTGGAAATGATGTTTACTGGTTGTATAGTAGAAGTCCGATTATCCAAGGTAAATGGGACCGGGACCACCTCGGATAACGAAAAACTCAGATAACGGGAGTTCAAGGAAAGAGGTTACAATGAATCAAAAAATATATTGAAACTAAAATAATACAATAATAAAATTAATTTGTGAAGAAATAAAGTTGTTTTTGTACATTAATACATCAAAGTTTTTCAAGGCAATATTCTACAATTGAGCCCTGTTTCATAACTATTAAAAAGCTGTTCTGACATTAGTCCCAATTTTAAAACAACATCAGCAAGTTTTCTCTGAAATTCATAAATTTTACTGGAATCTGCAGAAAGCTTTTCACCCAATATGTTTTACTGTCTGACACCATATTTATTTTTCCAAGGATTTATCCATCCCTATCATATTTCAAAAATTTACCTCGGTTAACCCGGCGGCTCGGATAATCGGAACTCGGATAACCAGACTTTTACTGTACTTACTCCAATATGCAGAAGTCTGGAGTGTCAGTGTCAAGTTTGCCTATGTTGGTCCTCCAGACAGAGCACTCTGTACTCCATCAAGTCATCTTCAGTCAGGAAATAGTTATTGGAGTAATACTTCTGCTGCAGTTTTCCAATTTGTAGTCATGGTTCCATTTTGTTTTGCACAGTGGCTAGTATAGTTAGACTTTTCCTGCTGCAATTATGTATGGGATAGACCAGGGGTTTGTGCTCTACTTCATTCCTAAATTTTTTGTTTAGTTATTATTAGCAGTTCTCAGAATTCCCATTTAATTTATCTGTATCTTGCCACCAGCTGTCATCTAATAATGGTGATGATAATCCTTCCTTGCTTATGCATTCTTTGTTGCGATCTTCGCAGTCTATCAATCCATGGTTTGTCCATTGTATCAGTGGTTCTCTTTAGATGAATGGACCTCCCAGATTGCAGATTGCTTAATGTTACATTAATGTTTGACTGAGCTCCTACCCATTGACTAAATTTGTTTATGCAGTAGATTCCTCACTTCGCTAATTGCTTCTTTAAGAAGTTCATCTCTTGTGTCAGCCCGCTATGTTTTTATTTAGCATTGGCATCTATCATTATTACTATTAGCTTATTTAATTGGCAAGTGCATACATTTTTTCAATGTAGGGTTCAATAGGATCACTATATTTAAAATACATACTTAATTACTTTCTCTTCATGGATAGGTCAAAAGCCTGTTCCGACCTCATTCTTCCGACCATTTCTTCCTAGGTCTTCCAATATCCCTTCTGCCTGTGGGATGGTACTCCAGGGCAAGCTTAGGAAATCTGTCATTTCCCATCCATAGAATGTGGTTTTTCCAGTAATCTCTTTTTTGGGTAATTCTATCATTTAGTGGGGATATATTCAGGTGTTCCCTTATTTCCTCATTCCTCCTCCTATCATTTAGGGAATATCCTTTTATTAAACTTAAAAACCTCATTTCAGATTATTGAATTTTGTTTTTGTATTGTGTTTTATTTACCCTTGTTTCAGACGCAACTTATACATGGTCAGTAAAATCACGATGGTGTAATTCCCAAGTGGAACCATGTTTTATTCGTGTGAAAAGTGTACTTTAATGATATAAGATGTATTTTAGTAAATTTTCCAGCCAAATATACAGTCTCTAATTTTCTCCAATGTTTTGCATATTCTGCATCTGCTGTGGCGATACTGGAATTGTCAGTATACGATCTACCCTTTAATTTCGTACCTGGAACGTAGTCATTTAAAGATTTCCACTAGTTGTACACGCGTTTTCCTTGACCACAATTTTTATTTATTTATTTTTTTACTTGTGGCTTTACACCTCGTTTACATTGAGGTAATTAGATGCGGGATGGGAATGTTGATAATGAATGGGAAGTAATTCGTCCTTGACCTTTTGAAGGAATCATTCCGGCATTTTCCTGGAGTAATTTGGGTAAACCATGTTGCTCACCAATGCGAGGTCAGAGCGCTAACCACTCATTCGCTACGCTCGGGTTGTTGAGAAAAACCAGCAACATTTGTTTGGCAGAAGTAGGTGGCTAGAACTGAACGTGTTGGGTGAGAGGTAACGCCCTGGTTGAGCATTCGGGTGGACGTGCCTACAAATCCCTGTCGGGTAATCGAGATTTTGGTTTTCTATGGTTTACCCAAATCCCTCCACGTTATTACTGGAATGGTTCCTTTGAAGGGGCAATGGATGATTTTTTCCGTTCTTTGACAAAGCGTAAAGCTGGAAGGATTCTTCTTCTTTTTTTTATTTTTTAAAAAGAAAAACAAACTGAAAAAGGTATAAATTGAAATGGGTGCTTGGGACAACTATATATTTTTTTCTCCTTGTCTACAATAACATTGGAATACAAATCAATAATAATAATGCAGCTTGGTTACATGAGATATAATAATCCATGTAAGGGTACCGAAGAGGAGCAAGATTTGGTTTCATGACGATTTAACATTCTCTATTGATCATATCAGGGCAAAAAAAGGTAAAGCATCGCCTGCAAATTTGCAAAGTCACAAACATTCCAATAGTGAGATGTTATTTAGAATGAGAAGTGGTGATGAGACATCGTCAATTCTAGCATCTACTGATAGTTATGTCAAAAACCGATTATTGAAATGGTTTAAAAAAAATGTAGTTCCATTAAGGTGATAAGCATTCCCACAAGCGAATATTAAATATTTAATTATCACACAATAACATCATATAATTCCCATAGGTGTCTTAAGTAACTAGAAGAATAGAGTATGTAGTAAGCAGCATATAATTTTACAAATATTCCGACAAAAACAACTGTTCTGGTGTTCCGCTTTTTTTTTTTTTTTTTTTTTTTCCTGTTGTGTTCGTTCGCTGTTGCTCCAGACCGACACGTTTACATAATTAGACCTAACCCCCCCCCCCTCCCCCTACACAGTTCGGTTTAAAATTTGTTGAAAATGTAACTTATTAAATTTGATGCTCTGGAAGGTCCTGTGGAGATTGAGACTTTGACTATGTAGCACTGATATAGGCCGTTAGGAATGCATGACTAGGCTGTGCATTATTAATCAGGTAAGAAGACATATTTTCGAAATTGCTGAACAATAATTCAATAAATAATTCCGTCAGAACATGTTGTTCTTGACGATATTATTTATTCAATTCTTGTTCATCAACTGCGAAGTAAGACCTATTACAGATTAATCAGCAGTATTTGTTCATTGGGGCAGAAATAGAATATGTAGCAAGCGCCTGCGTGGTTTGCCTGTAAGGTAGTTGTCACAATTACAGACTATATTTGGCTATTTAGATTTACTGAAATACATCTTATATCATCAAAGTACACTTTTGACACGAATAAAACATGGTTCCACTTGGGAATTACACCGTCGTGATTTTACTGACCATGTATAAGTTGCGTCTGGACGGCGCTAATGCGGAACAAGTGTGAAAATTAGATTGGGTATATATGGCTTTTTAAATTTACTGAAATACATTGTATATACTTAAGGTACACTTCTGACATGAATAAAACATGGTTCCACAAGGGAATTACACCGTCGTGATTTTACTGACCATGTATAAGTTGCGTCTGGACGGCGCTAATGCAGGACAAGTGTGAAAATTAGATTGGGTATATATGGCTTTTTAAATTCACTGAAATACATTGTATATACTTAAGGTACACTTGTGACATGAATAAAACATGGTTCCACATGGGAATTACACCGTTGTGATTTTACTGACCATGTATAAGTTGCGTCTGGACGGCGCTAATGCAGGACAAGTGTGAAAATTAGTTTGGGTATATATGGCTTTTTAAATTTACTGAAATACATTGTATATACTTAAGGTACACTTGTGACATGAATAAAACATGGTTCCACATTGGAATTACACCGTCGTGATTTTACTGACCATGCATAAGTTGCGTCTGGACGGCGCTAATGCAGGACAAGTGTGAAAATTAGATTGGGTATATATGGCTTTTTAAATTTACTGAAATACACGTACATCATTAAAATACACTTATGATACAAATAAAGCATGGTTCCATTGGAAATTTAAAAGGTGGTGATTTTATTGACCATGTATGGTATTCGTCTTGAAACTGTAATTCAAATGCGCGGGCCCCTATTTCAATTGCGCGCGCTTCTACAACTTTCTTTTCTTGTGTGCGCTGGTGGCGCCGTCCAAAGGCGGCAGTTAGGAACTATACCCTTAGAAATCACAGCCTTCTAATCACACCTATTCTGCATCTATACCCAAACTCCAATTATTTAGCTGCAAAATGCCATTTGTTTCATGTAAATTTGACGATTAGATTCGGAGTTATTAATTTTTTCGTGATGCGTGGTAATAGTGTGTCTGTATTGTAATGTACATTAGTTTCTTTTCTGTAAAATTTTTAATACAGTTTTTCTTAAAACTACATATTTTGATCTTTTGGTACACTTTTCTCAAAAACTAAGACTGATAAAGACATCAGACTTTCAGCATCTCTTGTTAATAATGCAATGATTAATCAAATAAAAAATGGGACCTATCGTAACAACAAGAACAAACTTACAAGCTCCAAGATATTTATAAAAGTTATAATTTTTTTGTTTTTTAGAACAAAAAATCAATAATCATAAACTACATCAAATTTAGTAACAAATCTTTATGTGATTTGCAGATGATGTTTTATCTGTATACTGCGAAAGTTTCAGGTCTGTATCTCCATAAGTTTCTTCAGAAAGTGTACCTGAAGTTTGCTTGTTTTAACATTGGTTTCTAATGGGATGTCCTTCGCAACTGTGTCCCCTTAACTCTGATAGGGTATTTCCCCTGCCAAGCCATAACTTTCATTTTTGCACGAGACAGCTGCAGATTGTAATCATTGCTGATAATGTTTAGTATATGAATTGCTTTTTGTAGTCCATCTTCATTTTCCTGGAGGATAAATTGGTCATCTGCAAACAACATAGTGTTTATATAAGTGTTGTTGCTTATTTTTATACCAGGATGGACATTTTCTTTCCATTTCCTAACTAATTGAAGACTGTTGGAGACAAGGCTACAACCTTGCTGCGCTCCTTTGTTAATCACTATTTCTTCTGTAAATTTATTTCCTAGATCTAATACAATTTGTGTCCTTCTATACATATCTTTAATAACTTGTATTAAATGTTATGGATATCCATTTCTTTGCATTATTTCCCATAATTTTTGTCTATTTACTTTATCGAACGCCATTTCATAATCTATAAAAGCAATGAAAGTCTTTAAGTTAAATTCTCTTCTCTTTTCCATTAGTTTTTTAAGGCAAAATATATTAGCTATGCAGGATCTTATTTCCTAAACCCACATTGTTCTTCTAATAGGAGAGCATCTGCTATTACTTTGAGCCTGTTATTTATTATTTTTGCATATATTTTGTAGCCCGTATTTAATAAACTAATTCCTCGATAGTTATCTCCTTTCTTAAACAGTGAAATAACTTTGGCCTTCCTCCATTCTTCTGGGATGATTCTCTTTTTCCAACACATATTAATTAAGTGTAAATATCTAAATTTCAAAATCATTCCCCCATACTTAATTAATTCTAAATTAAGTGTATCTAGTCCAGGAGCTTTTCTATTTTTAAATGCTCTTAGTGCTGCATCAACCTCCTCTATGTCTATAAGATAAATTTCTTTAGTATCCACATGGTCCATTACTATTTTCTTTTCTTCCTCTTTATAATGACTATTGTACCATAATTTTTTGTAGTGCTTTATCAATGCCTCTTCCTCAATTACATTTATGTTAACACTTTCCTTTTCAACTTTGTTAAGATGTTTCATAAGTTTATAAGCCATCTCTTGTCTACCATGGACATCATCTTCTATTGTTCTGATTAATCTATCCCATGACTCTTGTTTCAACTTCTTTGTTATTGTCTTAACAATATTTCTTCTTTTATATTCATTTTCTAGGGTTTGATCCTGTATCATTTTTAGGTAGGACTTTTGCTTTTGTTTGACAGCTTCTGCAATTTCTTCATTCCACATTTTAAGTCCAGTTGTTCTTCTAAATTTCTTTTTCTTGCCAATTGCTTCATATGCTGCTTTCAGTATTGATGAAGCTATAGTTTCCCATTCTTTATTGATATCATTATTTGTTAGATTTTCCAGTAACAGCTGTTGTAATCAGCTTTGATATAGATGTCTTATTCCTTCGTCTTATAAAAGGTAGATCTTAAAAACTTCTTGATCTTTTTGTAAGTTTTTATTCGTTCTTTTCCTCCATTTAGCAAGTATTCTTATTTTTGATAAAACGAGATAGTGATCTGTATACATATCACTACCTCTATGTACACTGGTGCCTACTACATCTGGACCCAATTTTTTACTAACCATTATGTAATCAATGGTAGACCTTTGTCCTCTTGCCGTCCATGTAAATTTATGGATATCTTTTTTTTATAAAGAATGTATTTGAATCTTTAACTGGTTGAAGGATGCAAATTCTCTCAGTAGTTTCCCATTTTCATTTAACGTGTATTCGCCTTTATTCCCCATTACCACTGGAATTGGGCTATTTCCTACGCGAGCATTAAAATCGCCAGCCAGTATTAGGAAATCACTTTTTTTAATTTTGTCTATCACCACTTGAAGCTTTTCATAAAATTGTTCAGATTCCTTTTTGTTTGTTTTCTTCTGGGGCATATATGGCGATCAAGGTTAGGTTGCCTCTCTTTACTTTCAATCTTAGAGTCAGAATCCTTTCACTTATCATAGTGTAACTGACAATTTTATTTTTCCGTTTCCTATCCACTAATATTGCCACTACTGCTGTAGCTCTTTTATCTCGTGCCACTCCACTGTAGATCATTGTATATTTATCTATTTCTTCTGTTCCCTTCAATTTCTTTTTCGTTACTGTAATTACAGCAACATTGATCCCCTTTCTAGTTAACTCCATGTCCAGGTCATATTCTTTATTATTTATACCTCTCACATTCCACATTCCTATTTTCAAATTATCTTTGATTCCAAATCGTTTGTCCTTTGACCTTGCGTTTGTTGCCCTCATAAGATTCATCCGGTTTTCCTTAATTTGAGGTTTATGAGTAATATATGTGGAAGGGTTACCAGCCCTTCGCACATCCCCCATCCTGGAGGACCAGGGTTTTCCTTCCCTTAGCCAGAGTGCCCCAAGTTTTAAGCCACCGGGGGCTCGCCTTCCATCCTCTCCCATTAGCTACACCCGAAAGAGTGCATTGCCCAGGGGCCACTCGGCTTTCGCCTTCATGGGCGTCGGAGTAGGGTTTGCTGGCAGAGCTGCTAAGATAGATCGCAGAGGCATTTCTCAAGGTTTTATTGTCTCAGCCCATCCGGCTTAAGCTGAGATCCTTGAGACCAGCCTTGACCCCTTTGAAAATGCATGTTGACGAGAATTACACTACTCCAGCCACCGTTAATTTCATACATGTCATTTGTTCATTACAGATCTGCTCTATCTTGGTTATATTAACTTGTCTGGATAGCAGAACCATTACCGTCATCATGTTTCTGCATGTTGAGATTATCTCTGACGACACCAACTGTGTAGAATTTTCCCAAAGCGTCAATAGGCCCATGCTTTCAGATAATTCTGCACAGTTGGTGTCATCAGATATTATCTCGACATGATGAAACCTGATGATGGAATGGAGACACATGACTACCCATTTAATTTCCTCTGTCTGCTTTCTCACTTTGTGTAATACTTTGTGTTGCTTCTCCTGGCATTTAATTTTGCATGTCGTATCTTACAAAATATTTTATCACTTATGAATGTCTAGTGTGAACATTGCACCATGGCCATGGGAGTATTGAATCAAAAACTGTATATCCATGAGTTAATATGTACTGTTTATATGTGTGATGCGAATCAAAATTTTTGTTCCTTCTTTCAGAGACCATTTGCATAAGAGTGAGAAGCTGGAAAGTCTCTGTTGGTAGATTAAAGGGTTTTAGATGTAAGTAGTCTATGGCCTCTGACTGGGGGGAGGTTTTATGTTTACCAGTTGGATGTGCTAAGTGGGTCTCAATGCCACATGTAGATTTGGAACCTCTTCTAGTTGACTAACTTTTAAATTTGTTATATTGTTTTAGACTCTATGGAAGTGAGTCTGTATGACATGATTTCTAAATTCATAGGATGTTCCACCAATTTTGGTCTCATTACAGGCTGTGGGTCTCTTTCTAGCCCGCCTGTATCCTATCCCAAATTATTCTTCTTGACAAAAGGGTGCAGGGATGACTGACTCATGGAAGTTTAAGAAATTTCATTCATCTGCACTGGGAGTTCATCAGTCAGCATTTCAATATTCTGCTTCTTACTGTTCTTTACCTTGTTTAGTTTTTATTTGAAGCATGCAGTCCTCTTTGTGTCCCTTTTCTGTCTCAGAGGGTGATTCCCCTTGGTTTTCGTAGCCTTTTCCCAGTTACTTTCTCAGCTATTTTCCTAGTAACATTTGCTAGCTGAAAGCATATATCATTTCACATATCTATTCCTTGTATCAAACTAGACATAATTAGTCCTATTTACAGCTCTTTGTAGTAATAATTGGTAAGTAAGCCACTCTTTGCCTTTTTTGTTACAGCTTTTGCCCTATCTGTTGCATGGTATGCACATAGAAGGCTGAGAGCTTTTTTTTTTACCGATTCCTTTGGTTATTTTCTGCCCCAAAAAATTTTGTCGCCAGCACTCTTTACAGGATGATATAAGTTTCCCAAATATTCTGTAAATTTATTTTTTATTTGTCATTAATACTAAAAATAATTGGTTAGATTAAGGCCAAGAATAGTATTAAAAATCTGGATGATGACTTCGATAGTGTAGATGGTGATTGTAAGTATTTAAGCCTGATGTAAAATTGAGAAGTGAGATCATTGCTTAATTGAACAGCAAATGAAAAATAAAGAGAAAAAGAGTGCAAGGAAGAGGATTATACAGATGAAAATATTTAATGAATTCCCTTTTCACTCCGCTGTACTAATTATGTTCCATATGGTGTCCACCCAGTTCACCATATGGAACAAATGTGGCTGACAGAGCTGTTTGTGCAAGAGCTTCTGCAACATCCAGGCAGTGATATGATCACTAGACATGAACCATATGGAACCACAAAGCTTATATAGGAAAAAGTTTGGATGGATGTTGGTAGAAGAATTAGGAACAGTTCATGGAAAGGAAAAGCTGACACTTGATTCAGTTATAAGGGAATGTGAATATTTTTGTATGTATCTAATGGAATCAGGGCTTTGAAGAAATTACCAAGGGAAGTGTTGAACAATTTACCATTAACACAAAAAGAATATTTAATTAAAGTTTGTAAAGAGAAAAATTCTTGGGTGAGGAAATTGGAATCAAAGAATTTATTTTAAAAAACAAGAACTGGGAAAATAGCTACCTAAGGTAATTTCCACCGGCACGTATGAAACATCACGAATAAAATGCAGTATGCGTGGTTTTGTCAATTGACACATTAGTGAAAAATGTCAAAGGTATGTTGTTTTCTTGCAGTCCTGTTTTTCTTGGCGATTTCTATGAACTAAAAGGAATTCTTTACTGTAGAAAACTTTTTTTTTTTTTTTGCTGGCGGATACATTCAAGATTGATAAGTGCTAATCACAGCAGGCACATTGTCTTTGCTAATTGGTGGATAGTTACGGGATGATAATGTGCCCATACTGAATGATACAGGTGTGGTCTTAAATGGCCAGAGGTAGTTAACTTCTTCTTGATCTTTGATTCAGCTGAGATTGCCTCATACATTTTTGGAGCTATGTTGCGCTTGATCTTTAGTAGATTAGTTTTAATGGAATGTTGCAGCAGAAGACTGGCTCAGGTACTTTTACCACACATGACACAATTGGCATCTGTGGATCACCTGGCCTTGGATCCTAAATGATTGGAAGAAACCAGATTGATCCAGGGAATCATATTTCTATTTGGTACACACTGATGGTAAGATTTGTGCATGGCCAAACCCCTTGGGGAAATGGATCCAACTTATCAGTATGACACTTTACAATTTGGTAGTTGTAGTGGTTGATAGTGGTTACATATTGCATAGATTAGGTTCTCTTGTCAAACTGAGAAAATGATAACAGGATCTCGCTAAGCTCAGCTGATTGGAGACATTTTCACCCCTCTATGGGCTTTACATGCTGATAATGGTAAGAAGTTACAGGATGATAATGTGCCCAGACTACGAGCAATTGGTTTGAGGAGAGTTCTGGATAATTACAGGCAGCGATATGGCCACCTTTATCACTACACATGAACCATATGGAACAAATGTGACTGACAGAGCTGCTTGCGCAAGAGCTTCTGCAACTTTCACTACCACACAATTATGGCGGCCATCAAGAAAGTTTGGCTGCAGATCTATACTGCCCACTCGCATTGGCTGGTTGAGTCAATGCCAAGTAGCTGCACTTAGTTGAGCTAAAGGAGACTCCAGATATTTTCTTTTAGCATGTCAAAAGGAAAATAATTAAAGGTAATCTGTAAATGTGTTACCCTTAAACACGTTTCATCCAGCTTTGCATTCAACTGTAAGTAAAGATACATATTGTAAACCAATCACTTAAAATTGATGACAGGAAGGCAGCAATGACAAATTTCACATAATTAAGGGATCACCAAAGATGATGAGAGTTAACAATGGACAAGGCAAATTTGATTGATGTATATAGATGTAATCATACCATGAATACATATAAACACTTCTCTCTTTCCACCCAGTTCCTTTTTTTCATTCTCAGCAAGAACCCACTGGACAAAAACCTCTCTGCATGCAGACCCATGCTTCCAACAGGTTAAATTAAAGTCTTAACCTTTTCTTACAAAAATGCCTTTGTTTCAATTGAACTTACAATAAAATGTCCTGTATTTTGTTTGTCACAAGTTCATCCCATACTACATGACTTCCATTACAAACACTTTGTCCTGCCCCAGTATATTGATCTGTCAAACCAACAATCCAAGTAACTAATAATCCTTCATAAAATACTCCTACCTTGTACAACAAACCTTACAGTAATATGGTAATGCCATGAAAATCAGTGCCCAAAACCAACTGTGCAAATCAACAAAGCTTCAAGAGTCCCATCTTTTAGAGCTGGCACTCAAACTGTCACCAATTCATTTCCTCTGTTGCCCATTTTTTCAACCTATCACAACCCACCTCTTAACCCTAAATTGTCAATTATGAAGCTGTCCTCTCATCTTATAGCATCCTAACTTTCTGCCCTAACAAGAAGCCCTCAGTTTTTGACCAGGCCACTTTTAGCCATGACTCAATTATTGTGCCACACATTTATTGGTGGTATATTCACTTTGGGTTGCAGGGAACCTAGATGATAGGATGCCCATAGAAATTCCAGCTACAATTCCCCTTCCACAGAAGCATTTTCTTCTGTTTTAGTACGTTCTATCCACCAGTGCAATCTCACCCAGATTCCTGAAATCCTTATCCTACACCAGCAACCTTAGTCCTCTGAAACCTGTGCCAATAGACTTTTCCTCCATCCCCAAACTTTTCAGCCTGCCAGCAGACAATGGCTCAGCCATAGTGGTTATGTGTGACTTGTAGTGATTGTGCTGAAGTCCTTCATCAGTTATCTGATAAGAATATTTGTTGTCTTATCACCTGTGATCCCAGACCCACTGTCAAGGAAATCTAAAAATTCATAGCCAATTTCACTCCTAACTCCCAAAAATCCAGCTAACTCACTAATAACTGCTTCCCAAAATTCATGAACCTGTTAAACTAGGATGTCTCATATTCAAAGCTTATGGATCTCGTGCAGAATGCATATCTGCCTTTGTAGACTATTGCCAATTGCCATCATTCAAATAATAATACCAACACTTCTTCCATTGTCACAACTCATACATCACTTCCTGATTATTGTACCTTGTTGAACATTAAAATTATGTTTTTATTCATCAACATTCCCCACATATTTACCTGCCGACTCTCCTCGACCTCCACATGGATCTTTCCCTTGTAACAGACCCCACTGCAAAACTTGAAGCATGCACCTTGCCACCACTACTTACTCTAATCCTGTCACAGGCAAATATTTCCCTATAATTGGACATGCTATGTGTGCTACCGCTCACCTTATTTACCAACTCACCTGCCTCCATTGCACTGCCTCTTACAATGGTCTCACCACTCAACAACTATTCTACAGGATGAATGGCCAAAGGCAAACAGTTTATACTTCCAACCCAGTGGGAATTCATGCAAACTCACATAATTTAAACAACCTCAACACCTGTTTCACAGTTAGAGCTATTAGACTTTTTCCAAATACACCCCCTACAGAACTCCGCAGATGGGAACTTGCCTACCAACATATCCTTAACACCAGAAGACACACCCTGGTCTAACCCTATCTTAAACACGTCACTTGCTACCTCTCGATTTGATTTTACAGTCAGTTACTTATACATGTACATTTTAGCTATTCATTTTATATATATATTCCCTTTCACTTTTATCGCTGGTCAAGCTTATCCCCCCCCCCCCCTTCCCGGCTAATTCTACCACCACCACGCGATTTCCGCCTATGCTTCATTCATGTGGCGGGTTGGGATGTGACCACATCTTTCCCCCTGCCATATATCTCGCCTCTCACATGATTAAGACTCATGTCGAAATATTGTGCAATTTGTTTATGTTTTTACTGTTCGTCTCCCCCTCTTGCCTTCATCTGTGGTAAGTGCTTGGTATCTATTATTTTTCCCTATTCTATCTTATTTTCAGTGCCTCGCAGCAATTTAGTTTCCATTACCCACTGTACTATGGGCTGATTGCATTGGTATATTTCCTACCAATGAATCAGTGTTAATTCAATAGCCTCCACAAACTTATTTCTTCACTAAACTATCTCACTAATTTGCTTTTAACAGATGAACAAATCTATCAGGTGCAGCACTGTAACCATTTAGCTCCCCCGTTTGTGAAACTCAACCTCAAGCCCATTTGAAACTCCTGATGCGACTTACTCATAGGCAATATGCACATGATTTGGAAATAATAAAACAATATTTTTAGCTTTTTTGATAAGCATAACACTGGTTGTACCCGAACTTCCCATGGTCTCACTTGGCTTATGGGCTGTCAGTGTCAGTCCACATCAAACCAACAAAACACAACAGTATCTCCCAATAGCTGCCACTTATTTTATACCAAATGCACCCTCCCACACAGCCTAGGTATCCATAGCAAATGTATATGGTCTCACCAGAAGTCTCTCTCACACAATATTACACCTAGCTATCCCACATTTATCTGGCAGAACTAGAACAAATACAATTTTTCCTCTGCAAACCACCCAAGTCCAGGTCACACGTTTCTTCCAGGCATCAAATTCATGAGTCACATCCTAATACAGAGCTCGTGAATTTTTTAATTATGTGTGACATGATATTCCTTCTCCCCAAAATCCTCTATGTACCTCCCAGTACATTCTTCAGCATACCACCTAATCTTAACCTAGTCCATTAATACATTTCTCCTAATTTCACAAGATACTCTCATGGCTTCTTCCTATACACAGGTCATTTTATAAGATGTATGACTTGCATCATGCTTTCAGCAATCTGTTACCAGTGACAGGATGTACATCTTGTGAAACCTCCCTTGCCTCCTACCTACACGTAGGTGTGACCACTAACCATTATCTATTACAATGAATGGTCATAGAAAAATGGTGTTCACCAAAATTCAAAACCACCCAGTATCTGCTCATGCCACACCTCATAAAAATAACAATTTCACTGTCTGCTTCAGTTTTTGTGCAGAGTCCTTTCCAACAGTACCCTTCTCAGCTCAAAAAGTAGGAACTGGCTTATCAATACAAACTGGACATAATGCAACCAACCAAGTTTTAACCTTATATAATACCCAGCATTAGTTTTTACTCTTTTTCCACCCCATTCCCTCCTAACTAATCTACTTTTGCCATGCACTTTATAATCACTGCTGATAAGTGATTACTTCATCAAAATTACAGACATCCACTCCAATCATCATCATATATATGATTTCTATATTGCAGCCATTATCTCCCTTCATACTTAACCGAAGTCAATGAATTAAAGCTAATGGTCTCTACTTTAGTCACATCATATTTTAAGAAATGAAATTTTCGGAATTTGACCCTCAAAGGACAAAAATGTGATTATTTCTAAACTGCCGTTTTTTGTGTTATGAGACATTTATCTCCCTGGATACCTATCTGAAATCGATTAGTGAAGTATTTTAAAGATTACGATCTCCGCTTTGGTGACATGATATATCAAAACAGGAATTTGACCCTTAAAGGGCAAAAGTGTCAATATGTCTGCAACGCGTTTTTGTGTCATGAGCCACTTATCTCCCTTCATATCTAACCGATATATATAAATGAGGTATAAAATTAAAGATTAAGGTCTCCGCCGTGGTAAAATTATATTTTAAGAAAGAAATTTTTGGTAATTCGACCCTTAAATGGCAAAAATGTCAATATTTCTAAAATGCTTTTTTTGTGTCTCGAGCCATTTACCTCCTTGAATAAATAACCGAAATCGATAAATGAAGTAGTATTATGAAGAGTAATGTCTCAGCTTTGGTTACATTATGTATTAGGAAAGAATTATTTTGGAATTCGTACCCATAAGGGAGAACGTATCAGTGGTTCTTCAATGCATTTTGCCTCACCAGCCATTTATCTCCATTAATATATAATCTAAATACATAAATGAGGTATCATTCTAAAGATTAAGGTCTCCGCTGTGGTCACATCATTTTTAAGAAAGGATTTTTTCTGAATTTAATCCTTAAAGGGCAAAAATATCAGTATTTCTAAAATTCGTTTTTGTGCCCGAGTCATTAATCTCCCTTGATAATTAAACACAATTGATAAACGAAGTATCATTTTAAAGACTGAGGTCTTCAGTTGGTTACACCATATTTTAATGTAGGAAGTTTTTAAATTTGACCCTTGAAGAGCAAAAGTATTAATATTTCTACAACCCATTTTTCTGTCATGAGCCATTTATCTCCCTTGATACCCTTGATAAATTAAACACAATTGATAAATAAGGTATCATTTTAAAGACTGAGGTCTTCAGTTGGTTACACCATATTTTATGAAGGAAATTTTTAAATTCGACCCTTGAAGAGCAAAAGTATTAATATTTCTACAACCCATTTTTCTGTTATGAGCCATTTATCTCTCTTGATACCTTACGGAAATCTACTAATCGTTTAAAATATTAAAGTATCTGCTTTGGCCACATCATATTTTAAGAAAGAACATTCTCCAAATTCAACCCTTAAGGGACAAAAATATCATCATTTCTAAACCTTTTTTTTACCTTGCTTGAAGCCTAACGGAAATCGATAAATGAAGTATCATTTTAAAGACCAAGGTGTCCGCTATGGTCACACCATATTTTATAAAAGGATTTTTTTTTTAAATTCTACCCTTAAAGGGCAAAAGTATCAATATGATTTCTACAACCTGTTTTTTTTTTTAATTAGGAGTCATTTAACTCCTTCCATTAACTTTCTGAAATTGATAAATGACTTATCGTTTTAAAGATTATGGTCTCCAATTAGGTAAAATCATTAATTAAGAAAGAATTTTTTTTGAATTTGATGCTTAAAGTGGTCGCGTGTATGAGACAGTTCAGAGCCAAGTCCCTAGATTGCAGCAGCAGATATCACAGATATGTGAATAAACTGTTTTTTATACAATAAGTAGCTTTTAGGATACTTTTTCTGTTATTGAAACATTTTTATTTTGCTATACAATTCCAGTGTAAACATTTTATTCGCACAGCAACATATATCACAGAGATATTGATATGCTGTGTGAATTTTGTTCAGGTTGGTTGTATTCTGTTAAGGTCAGTGAGTTTGTCGTACAAACACTGTGTTTTAAATTTTCCTAACTGTTTCCTAATATGTTTTGATAAATACCTATTACACTAAACAAATATTTGCTGCAAAAGTGCGGTTCTACTTTTCTTTATATTACAAGCATCCATCGTATTTTATCAGCGAAATTTTCGCACACGTCGTCTAGTACTTAAATATTTCTTTGCAGGTATGTACAGAAAGTGTTCCAAGATGATAGATAAAGGCAATGTATCAAAATAAGATAAGGAGCCCTCCTCTGAAAATGGCTGAGTAATCCAAAATTGTTTTTGTACATTTATCAAACTGGAATAAGAGAACATTTGGAACTTTGTTTAATAATGTTTATTTTACTAACCTACAATACTTTACACACTGCAGACAGGTTTACAACAGTTGTTCAACTGGCATCTTGCAGCTACAATACATTCATGTCAATGTTGCACTAAGTTTTGTCATTATAAGAAAGTGATTATGGAGAACTTGACTAATTTTGGGAAAGAAGTCAGTACTAGAAGCCCCGTGCGAAAATTTCATGAATAAAATACGATGAATAGTGAAGGACTGCATGTAATATAATGAAACTTAGAACAGAACTTTTGTAGCAAATATTTTTTTTTTTTAGTTTAATAGGTACTCATCAAATACTTACAACATATTACAAAATAGTTAGGAAAATTTAAAATACACTGTATTTACGACAAACTGTCACTGACCTCAACAGAATACAATTAACGTGAACAAAATGCACACAACATATCAACATCTCTCTGATATTTGTTGCTGTGTGAATAAAATTTTTACATTTGAATTGTATAGCAAACGAAAGTGTTTCCGTAACAGAAAAAAATATCCGAAAAGCTACTTATTGAATAAAAAAAGTTTATTGACATCTCTGTGATATCTGCTGCTGCAATCTAGGGATTGGGCTCTGAACTTTCTCATACCCGCTCCCACTTTAAGCATCAAATTCCGAAAAATTCTTTCTTAATTTATGATTTTACCTAACTGGATACCTTAATCTTTAAAACGATATGATATTATTCATTTCGGCTAGGTATCGAACAAGATAAATAGCTTGTAATAATAAAAAAAAAGCATGGAAATGCTATTGATACTTTTGCCCTTAAGGGTTGAATTAAAAAATTCCTTTTATAAAATATGGTGTGACCAAAGGAGCCAACTTGGTCTTTAAAATGATACCTCATTTATCGATTTCGGTTAGTTATCAAGCATGGTTAAAAAAAAAAAAGTTTAAGAACTGATGATTTTTGCCCCTTGAGGGTTGAATTTGGAGAAAGTTTTTTCTTAAAATATGATATGACCAAAGCGGATAATTTAATATTTAAAACGATACCTCATTTATTAATTTCGGTTCAGTATCAAGAGAAATAAATAGCTCGTGACAGAAAAATGCATTGTAGAAATATTAATACTTTTGCCCTCTAAAGGTAGAATTTTAAAAAATTTCTTTCTTAAAAGGTGTTGTGACGGAACCCTTACAAAGACCTCAATCTTTAAAATGATACCTCGTTTATCAATTTTATTTAATTATCAAGGGAGTAAAGGACTCGAGACACAATAGAAATACTGATATTTATGCCCTTTATGAGTTTAATTCAGAAAAATTCATTTCTTAAAATGTGATGTTACCACAGTGAAACCACAATTTTTAGAATGATACCACATATATTTATTTTGGTTAGATTAATGGAGATAAATGGCTCGTGACACAAAAATGCGTTGTAGAACCATTTATACTTTTTACCATAGGGGTTAAATTCCAAAAAAAAAAAAAAAAAAAAAAAAAATCTTCTTAATATATGTCGTCACCAAAGCTGAGTCATTAATCTTCATACTCCTACTTCATTTATCGATTTTGGTTAGACATCCAGGAAGATAAATGACTTGAAACACAAAAAAAAAACACATTTAAAATATTAACATTTTTGCTCTTAATGGTCGAATTACGAAAAATTCCTTCTTTACAATATAATATTACCATGGCGGAGACCTTATTCTTTAATATGATATTTCATTTTTCTATATAGGATAGATATCAAGGGAGATAAATACCTCGTAACACAAAAATGCGTTGTAGAACCATTTATACTTTTTCCCTTTAAGGGTTTAATTCGAAAAAACTTCTTTCTTAAAATATGATGGCAATAAAGCTGAGACATTACTCCTCAGAATCTTACTTGATTTATCGATTTTGGTTAGATATCCATGGAGATAAATGGCTCGAAACACAAAAAATTCATTTAATAAAAATTGACATTTTTGCCCTTCAAGGGTCGAATTACAAATATTCCTTTCTTAAAATATAATGTTACCATGTTGGAGACCTTAATCTTTAATATGATACCTTATTTATCTATATCGGTTAGATATCAAGGGAGATAAATGGCTCGTAACACGAAATGCGTTGTCGAAAAAATTTATACTTTTTACCTTTAAGGGTTGAATTCCAAAAACATTTGTTCATAAAATATGATGTCACAAAGCTGAGACACTACTCTTCATAATCCTACTTCATTTTTAGATTTTGGTTAGATATCCATGGAGATAAATGACTAAGACACAAAAAACACATTTTTATAAAAATTGTCATTTTTGATCTTTAAGGGTCAAATTACAAAAAATTCCTTCCTTAAAATATAATGTTACCACGGCAGAGACGTTAGTCTTTAATGTGATACCTCATTTATCTGTATCGGTTAGATATGAAGTGAGATGAATGGCTCGTGACACAAAAACGCAAATTCAAAAAAATTGATAGTTTTGTCCTATAAGGGAGCGTGCTCAAACCACGTAGCTCCATTTCGGCTTCCTGTGAACCCCCCTCTCCCCACGTTGCCCTACGTGGCTTTTGCCTCTACCCCCCCCCCCCCATGTAGCTTTTTTCCCCCCTTCTGATTCCAGAAAACATTTTGTACAGTTTTCTCTTATCAGACTATTGTAAATTACAACGGAAATAATTAACTGAGGGAAATAAATATTCACATGCTATTGTGAGTTCTGTTCCTCATTTTTACTGTGAAAAATTTTATGAAAGGAAAGCTACGTGATCTGGCTCGGAACCCCCACCCTCCTCCCCCCACGTAGCCTTCCAGGCAACCCCTCCACCCCCTGGACCGAACCACGTAGTTTGTGCACGGTCCCTAAGGGTCGAATTCCGAAAAATTTCTGTTTTAGTATATGACGTAACGGACGCGAAGATCTTAATCTTTAAAATGATAGTTCATTAACCAATTTTAGATAGCTATCCATGGAGATAAATGGCTCGTAACACAGAAAACAGCATTTTAGACATATTGACATTTTTGCCCTTTAAGGGTTGAATTCCACAAACTTTCTTAAAATATGATGTGACTAAAGTGGAGACCAACGTTTTAAAATGACACCTCATTCATTGATTTTGGTTAAGTATGAAGGAAGATACAGGCTTGGGGCAAAAAAAAAAAACCTTATAGAAATAATATATGTGATTGTAGCTGTGTGTCTACTATAACCAAAAAATTTTATTGCTGAAAAATCCAAACAGAAAAAATGCAAAATTTTGCCTTTTTATATGCTGATTTGAATATAGTAGCAAAATGCCTGCATCTCTTACCTCTCATCTTGTCTCTTGGTCACGCAGCTGTAACAAAAGTGGTGGTTTGCTTATTTTGTTGATAAAATGAGTTCCACAGATTACAAGTGGCGTATAGTGCCTCACTGTGTAAACACATCATGTAAAAAGTAAACATATTGTTTATTTACATTCCACAAAAGGAAGATATGTGGAAAAAATAGCTAAAACTTGCACGACGTGACCCAGCATATTTGTCTACAAAGCCTTCAATCTACTTTTGTGAAGACTACTTTGACATAATTTTTTACTTAATAATTTATGTTTAATAAGCTATGTACCTAAATATTTTGATCTCTCTTAAACTTTTATCGATAAATGAATTATCACTTTTGAAGTTGAGTATCATGTACTCCCATAAACAAGTCTTTATAAAGTGTTGAAATTAGTCAGACATCATCTATATGATCTGATACGAGGGTGGTCCCAGAAGTACCCAGCCTGACCGAGAGATAGCAGTAGTTGCTTGAAAAATATCCCTTTATTTCAAAGCACATAGTCTATGAAGCACATGTTTCAAGTTTGAAGACGCTACGTTGTTTCATATTTGTTTGGCAACAATTAATCTTGAACATTGTGAGTAAATTTGTGAAAATGGAGAAAATTGGTCATCGTTATGTGATACAATACTTTCAATACCTCAGCCCAACCGATATAAAAACTGAGCTAGATTCTACTCTGGGTGAGTCTTCTCCTTCGTTTACAACAATAAAATATGGGTGGCAGAGTTTAAATTCGGCCATACGAGCTGCCAAGACGAACATCGCAGTGGTCGACCAAATGAGGTGAGGACTCCAGAAATGGTGAAGAAAATCCACAAAATGGTACTGGATGATCGTCGACTGAAAGTGCGTGAGCTAGCAGACATAGTAAGCATTTCAAAAAGTGCGGTACATTGCATATTAACTGAAAATTTGGACATGAGAAAGTTACGAGGTTTGTTAGAAAAGTAATGAGATTGGCAACACTGCGGAGATCTGGCATTGTTGTGTCTACTGGCTGATGCTAAATCTGATTGTTGATCCCTTCCACTTCCTCAGTCTGAGTTACAACTCCATACAGTTAACACATTAGTTTTGACAGCGCCATTAATAAAGTTGTGTTTTCATTGTGCGTCACAGAAATGGAGCATCGGAATTTAGAGCAACGTTGTGCGATAAAGTTTTGTGTTAAACTTGGTGAATCCGCGAGTGTGACTTTTGTAAAGTTGAAACAGGCCTATGGGGAACAGTGCTTATCGAGAGCACAAGTTTTCCGCTGGCAATAATCATTTTTGGAAGGCCGAGAACACGTTGAAGATGAACCTCGCTCAGGGAGACCTTCAACTTCAAAACTGACGAAAACATTAATCGTGTGAGGGCTCTTGTGAGATCAGACCGTCGTTTAACAATAAGGATGATCAGTGAACAGCTTAATTTAAACACTTTCACTGTGTATCAAATTGTGACAGATGATTTAAACATGCGAAAGGTTTGTGCCAAATTGGTGCCGAAAAATCTCACAACTGAACAGAAGGACATTCAAAAAAACGTGTACGTTGATCTTCTTGAGAGGATTGCTAATGACCAAGAATTTTTCAATTGTGTGATCACTGGTGATGAATCCTGGATATTTGAGTACGATCCTGAAACAAAGCGACAAAGTCTCGAATGGCACACTCCATCATCTCCTCGGCCGAAGAAATGTCGAATGAGCAAATCAAAGATCAAGACCATGCTGATTTGTTTTTTTGACAGGAAGGGTATCGTGCACAAAGAATTTGTTCCACCAGGACAAACTGTCAACCAAGTGTTTTATAAAAGTGTCCTGAAAAGTTGAGGAAAAGAGTGATCCGTGTGAGACCAGAAATTGCAGACAAGTGGATGCTTCATCATGACAATGCTCCGTGTCACACGGCCATTTTCATCCGTGAATTTTTGACCTCGAAATGCATTACTGTTGTTCCTCAACCCCCCTATTCACCTGATTTAAGTCCTTGTGACTTTTTCCTCTTCCCGAAATCGAAACATGTCCTAAAAAGGACGTCATTTTGGAACTCTAGAGAACATTCAAAAGACTGTGACCGACAGTTAAAAGCCATACCAATTGAAGACTTCCAGCGCTGCTACCAAGAGTGG
>JARYHS010005717.1:0-26541 GCA_031002005.1 Vandiemenella viatica
TGGGTGCGGATTAAAAAAAAGAAGACGAAGAAGGGTGGAATCCTCCCCTTAATCCCTATTTTTGCCGGATTGTCGGCTGCCGGAGCTCTTGCCGGGGGAGCCTCAGCCAACGCCAGAGCCGTCAAAGCTGCTAAGAAGCAAAAAAGCAGTTAAGTGAACAGAAATGACACAATGAAACCATGGAGGCAATTGCAATGAGGGGTAAAGGTCTGTATTTAAAGCCATACCGGAAAGATGGATCTGGATCTGGATTAAAAAAAAAGTCCGACCAGGCGTTGACCGATGACGATATACGTAGACATGTAAGGCGTTTGCGTATTTTTTATTTTTTTTTTTTTTTATTTTATTTCCTGATTTTACATAGCCTACTACCTTGTTACCTAAAGTAGGCCCTTAGTTTCTACAGTTTTATTCTTAAAACAATTTACTTTATTTTTTGTTAATAATATATCTGGATAATTATTTTTAAGGATTTAATGGATTTAAGTATTCTAATAGTAAATCTACTAATTATTCTAATAATTAATATACCACTTAATCTACCAACTAATCTACTAATTAATCTACCATCTTACTAATTCACACCAAAATCAGCAATTGTCTTTGTATTTTCATACTTCTAATTAATAAACTGTCTATTTGTATACGTTCTTCTTTTACCACTGCTGGCCTGCGTCGACATCTGGCCGCTAGCTGTCTCTGCTGATGCAGCGGGGCGACTGCTGACATGCTGACCACAAAGTGTCGTCAGCCAGCTTCACGTTCCAGGTAGTGGTCTCGTTCTTCTCCGGTTTGTCCCTGGAGCCACCTGCTCCCCCATCAGGAGTTCTCTCCTGGAATCAGAGCAGGCCACCCCCTGAGCCCTGGAGAAGGTGCCTCTGGCTTCCAGAGGCACTACGATGAATTGAGTCTTTGCCGTCTTCCTGGTGCAGGCACCGCCTTAGTCATGGGCAGTGCTTGTAGTCAAATTTGGGTTGTTCTTTACTCTTGAGTTTCTTCCTCTCCTGTCCTTCTTTCTGCTTCTGATGCCGGTTGCTCGCGGCGTCCCCTACGCTCTGCCTGTTTCAATTCAACAAATCTCGCCTTCTCGCGCTGCGACGCTAGATTAGCAGCTTCATCCAGCAAGTGCCAGAGCTCGGTATCACGCAGTATATCGTATATTCTTCTGTTCTGAAGTTGTATTTGGAGATATGCTCTTGATTCTTCAGTTTGTTTGCACTCCCAAACCACGTGCTCGGGAGTACTTACTTCACCACAGTCGCACCTGTTTGTTTCTTTGAGGCCTCTCTGTTCTAAGAAACTGTTGTATGGACCATGGCCAGATATGTAGTGTATGAGCCCTGGAGATGGTTGTAGGTGAGTCATGTTCATTCTCTCTTTCACGCAAGGAAGCATGTCGAAGGTCCTTCTGCCCGTGTTGCTGTTAGTCCATGTTTGCTGCCATTCATCCATCAGCGCATCCCAAATATCTTTTTTGGTTTCAACAGGCCTTCCAATTATTTCAGCAGCTTGGTCATACCTTCCTTTTTTAATCCAGTATAGCGCTCCTCGCTTCCTTACTTCCAGGTCCAGGGGCCAGATACCGAGTATAACCGTTAGGGCATCTGTGGCCGTTGTTCTGTAGGCCCCAGTTAGTCGGAGCAGAATTCCTCGCTGCGTACGGCGAAGCAGCTCCTTTGGTTTGACCTTTCTTAGGTGCTTGGCCCACGTGCTTGCAGCGTATCCAGTAATGGAGGTCAGTATTGCATCGTGATATCTTCTTATGACGAGCGGAGGCAGATTAAACCGTCGTTCGCCAATGCTTATCAATTTGTGCATTACCAGTGCTGCTCTTCCACATACTTCCTCCATGTGAGACGCAAATTTCAGTTGTTCCTCCAGGTTTACACCAAGGTAGCGGACTACTGCTTTTCTCTTTATTGTTTTTCCCTGGATCCTAATTACCGGATTTCGTTTGAGTGTTCCTTTTAGGAGCATGTAGGTCGTCTTTTGTGGGGCTAGGTTTAACTTAACTGCTGCACACCACTTACTCAGGCAATCCAATACTGCTTTGCATTTTGTTTCGAGTTCCTGCCTGGTGTCCGCGTCTATCAGAAGTGCGAGATCATCGGCGAATGCCACCACACCCAGCAGTTCTGACATTTGTTGCAATATTTCCATGACCGGTTCCAAACCAATGTCCCAGAAAATTGGTCCACACACTGATCCCTGCGGGCAACCTTTCGTCAGTCTTTTCTCTATGTACTTGTTGGGGCACCGCAATTTGGCATATCTATTTCTACAATAATCTCTAAAACTGGTATAGAGGTTTTTTGGACAGTTGATGTTTCTTAAGCGTTCGAACAGCGCGGGCCACCAGAGATTGTCGAATGCGCCGGCGATATCCACAAATACTCCCACCACATAATTTTTGGAAGAGTTTTGAGCTATTTCCATTAAGCGGTTGATGGCGTCCTCTGTTGACTTGCCTGCTCTGAACCCATACTGATTTGGGTTCATCCCATGTTTTAATCTATGTTCCTTTAGTTTCTTGCAAAGTATCTTTTCTTGTACTTTCCCTAGAACATTGAGTAAGCAGATTGGACGATAGGATTTTGGAAGTTGTGGGTCTTTGCCTCCACCTTTCGCTATGATAATCACGTCACTCGTTTTCCATGCATTTGGTATTTTTCCCTGTACCAGGCATTCGTTAAAAAGTTTATTTAAGGTTGGAACCAGTTGGATGACCAGCTCCTGGAGGACCTCTGCTGGTATCCCATCAGGTCCAGGTGCTTTTCTTTTTGGAAGGGAAAATATTGCCTCTACTATCTCTTCATCTGATATGACGCATTTTTGATGTTCACTCTCGTAGGGATCCCACATTTTTTGACGCAGTTCACTTTGCCGATCTGTCTCGTTTTCTGTATTGTCATCTGGAAGTAGCACGGCAAGTAACTCCCGTGCAGTTTCCATCCAGTTGGTGGTCATAGATCCATCCAGTTTTCTTACAGTAGACAAGGTTGTAGGTGGCCTAATTTTGCCAGCGGCAATCTTGTAGGGGATGCCCCATGGGCCTGATCTCATATTTTGTCTGACGAAGGCTTCCCAGCTTTTTTGTTTTGTCTTCAGCAACAGATCCTTGAACTCTTGCTTTTTGTTCCTATATCTATCTAGAAGAGTCTGTCTCTCTTCTGTAATGAGGCAACGTTGATATGCTTTTCTTGCCTTCCTCATTGTGATTCGTAGTTTCTGCAATCTTTCTGTCCATGGTTTGTCTTTTACTCCCGTTGTTTTCTTTAGTGGAATTGCAGTTCTCATTGCGTCCTGGATTGCTCGAATTGTTTCTTCCGCAGCCTTGTCCACATCAAAATCTTTATCTTCGACTTGGGGGGGAATAAAGCAACTCCTCAACCTTGGCCAGTTGGCTTTGCTGATGTCATATAGCCGTTGAATATTGGTACAGGCGCCTTCGCGCGCACCGTCTCGCAGTCTTCCCAGTTCGAACATAATTAGATTGTGATCACTGGTGGTTTGGTTCTCAATCACCTTCCACCCGCTTACTAGGTTTCCTGCTCTTCGATTTGCTAAAGTTATATCTATGTTCGATTTGGCACCTGCTCGGTCACTGAACGTGTATGGATTGTTTGGCTCGTTTTTGACATACAGCTGTAATTCTCCAATCAGCTCGAGTAACTTTTCTCCTCGTGCGTCTGTACGACCGCTGTGCCAGAGTGCAGATTTGGCATTTGCATCGGCAACTATCACCGTAGGGCTGTCGCCTATGGCTGTACATATTTCCCTAATCTTGCAAAGATAGGGATCAATATCGTCTCTGTATTGGAAGTACATGTTAACGAGGACTACGTTTCCCCATTGCGTACCTAACTCCACACACACCGTATGTTCATCGCAGAATTGTGTTATTTTTGTGACTGTGATTTGCTTATTGAAGACTATGATGGCACTCATTGGTTTTTTCCCTGTCGAGATTATCTGAGACGTCACTGGCATGTGTGAGATTTTCCCTTCCCTGGAATGGGGCTCTTGAAGACAGAGGATATCTATTTGCATTTCCTCAGCCAGTTTACTCACTTCATGCAAAACCAGACTGGTTCTCCTGCAGTTTAACTGTGCGATCTTAATTCTCTCTGCACCCCTACTCATGGATGCCGAGTATGGATATTGCACTGTGGCCACGGCTGTCTCGAGTCAAGCATTATTCTTCCATGAGTCATCACAAAATGACGATAAATTTGATCTGGATCAAAGATTTCGTTCCGTCTGTCAAATACTTGCTTGACTATAGTGAGTAACTGGGCTGAATTAGTAGGTATATTGTTTATCTTAAGTTGAATACGATCAATTGCCTCTGGTTGCGGAAATGTGATGTTTTTGCCATTTGGATGTGCTATTCTGGTTAGGTGGCGTAACGCCATAGTGAGATTTTGTGTTTCCTCTAGTCTAGCAAGCTGCAGATTGTTTTCAAACTTTTGGTAGATATGGTCTGGAGCTATAGCAGCGTGTCTTGGTTTTTCGTTCGCTCGGTTTTTGGAGGCGCCACTAATTTTGCAGTAGTTGGATGTCATTGGAACTGGTCCTACCCACCCAAGTCCAGCTCGTTTTGGTTGAGGTCTAGGAGAAATATCACAGATGGTAGAAGTAATCTCTGAGTGTTGGAGGATAGATTCATCTGTCTGCGTGCTTACGCTGTTTGCTGTTTCCTTCCCTTCTTGCAATATTTTCTCCCTGTATCTTGCAGCCCTCTCTGCGTTCCTCCTCTTCCTCGATGGCGTGTTTCTTGTTTTATTCCTCTTTCCTTTCCCTACTGTTTCTTCTATTAGGTTGATAATGATACTCAATAATTGATCTTTGTATGGTTTATCCATCCTCTTGGAGTTCCTTCTACTGTCCATAATCTGTTCTGTTTATCAATCTTTGAAGAAACAGTTGGTATGTCGGACAATCTTTGCCAGATTTGTTGCACGATTTTCCCCGTTTCCTGCATGGGATACAAACAGCTGACTGTAAGGACTTGCTACAGCCTTCTTTCTTGTGGCTAGTTTCTCCACAATGTTTGCAAGCGGCCGACGTTTGGGTACAATGTTTGCTAATATGACCATAATCGTAGCAATGCATACATTTTGGTACTACCGTGTAATCTTTTGCGGATATGGCACTGAATTCTATGTATATTTTTCTTTGCTGCATTATTTGCTTCCTTATTTCAGCACTTACTTCAACAACTTGATGGACAGTGCTTTTATCTCTGGGGCCTGTTCGAAATTTTGACTTGAACCCCTCCAGAAATTGTTGTCTTTCTATTTTTCCTTCAAAATTTTGTTCATATACTTTTTCTGGGATTTTGCATGGCTCAAGTGACGTGGGTACGTCGTACAGAATCAACAGTGGTTTCCTTTTCCTCGGCATTTCACACTTCAGATTTTCGTTTAGTTCTTTATTTTCCATAATTTTTCTTACATCATCTTGAGATGCTGTTTCTACGATTACAGCATTGTTTGTGCTACGTATTTTGTTTATTTTTATCTTATCTTTCCCTGGTTTTATGATTCTGGTTAGTTTATCAGCAACCTGTTTCGGAGTTTCTCCATTCTTGGAAGTTATGAAGACGGCTGCACTAGTAGCTGTTTTTTCTATTTTTGACTTTAATGTAGGTTCCATCCCTGATTTTGTCACTGCTGCATAACTAGATGCTGACAGTTTTTTCTGCACGTTCAGTTCTCTGTTCTCTTCTCTGAGTGTCCTTATTTCTTTCTTCATCTCTTCATTTCTTCCCTCTATGTGAGCCATAGCCACTGCGAAGGAAGCAAGGTTGTCCTTAAATTCCCTCAGTTTGAACTCAGTCATTTTTTGGCCTAACAGTTTGTTAACATAATTAACAAGTTTTTCGTACCTGCTGTTAACTGTGTCGATGCACTCCGATTCGGGATTTAAGCTCTGTTGTGTATTGCTATTATTGTTACCTTCAGTCGAGTCCATGATGTCAGCTGAGCCTTGAGGCAGGCGAGGTGTTGACTCACGTCAGCTGGACGCCAGGGTGCTGACGGTGCGCTCTGACGCACCCGCTCCGTGACGTTGAAGCACTGACGCGACGCAGCGCGCTGCGGACGATGACCGTTGACTCGTGGCACTGCTTTCCAGTTCAGTAGTTAGACAAAATCACTCATACAACGTATATTTTTTTACCGCAGTTAGCGAGAGTTTTTACATGCACTGACACGCACTATTTACACCAGCACAACTTGTTTCGTCACTTAACGATTGTTTTATCCCTCGCGAAATGCATTCAACGGCAAGAGCGACGTGACACACAACCGCACGCGGCAGCCATCTTAACTCTTAAGAGCGGCGTTTGCGTATACCTCATTTTCGTGGTGTCTTCATGCGCGATGCATTACCTCAAAAAATTAGTGAACGTGAATGTGGAATTGTGAACTTGGACAGTGCTGAAAATGCTGGGACGCACTGGTTGCGTACATCAGTACAAGGATGGTGTAGTGAAATATTTCGATAGTTTGGTGACTTACCTCCGCCATTGGAATTGCAGCGATACTTTGCAGGTAACAGAATACAGTACAATGTGCAACGACACCAGGAATTTGGTACGCCACAATGTGGACATTTATGTGTTTAAAATTCCTGCATCCAGAATGCATAACATCAGTCTTGCTGAACCTTAGTCGGGGTAACACATGTCTGTGACACTCTGCTTGTCCGGTAACAGTTCAGTTGAGCTGTGATTACTTCCACCGATAGATTTGAGTCAAGGCGAGTATACGATCGGCTTAGTAGATTTTCAAACATACAACTCGATTCCGACATTGACAAGTCCAAATTGCAAATTTCATTACTCGAAGAATAAAGTGATAGATATTCCTACAGGATCGTATGATATTGACGATTGGCCAGTTATTTGGCTCGGCTTACAAATAACGAGAAACTGGTTATTAAAGCAAACAACAAGTGTGAAATACAAACACCTGGGAAATAGATTTCACGAAACCAAACTCAATTGGCTCACTGCTTGGATTTTCTAAAACGTGTGTTAAAACCGGGATTCATACCTCAGACTACACTGTGCAGATCTCAAAGTTAACGCGATAAGGATAGAGTGCAGCATATGTACGGGAAATTACGTCAACGATAAGCTGGGACATACATACACGAGTTTTTCCAACAGTACCGCCAGGGTACAAGATTGTAGAAGTACCTGCAAACGTCATCTATCTTCCCATCACGGTGAAAACGCTCAACAACATTCACATTAGAGTTGTCGATCAGGACGGCAATTTAGTGGATTTCAGAGGAGAAACTATTACTCTGAGACTACATATAAAGAATGGGCGCTCGTTATAGAAGAAGAGGCGGACTCAAACAATTGTCAGTAGTGAACCGACAGTGAAACGGGTAACACCTGCTGAACCTACAGTGAAACGGTTAACTCCTGCTAACGTGCTCTTCCTACAGTCGTTAGGTTATACAGTTAAAAATCATGGATGAAGTGCTTGATATATATCTTCCAGTGTGGAATTTGATGAGTCGGTGACGCGTAAAGACAGTGTTTTGAGTCACCAACCACATACGCCCAACAACATTTAATAATAATGATTGAAATTCGGATACCTATTCAGAACCAGGATACATATACGCTGCCAGGGGAAAGTTTCTTGCATATTGAAGGAAGATTTCTCAAGTCAGATGGAACTGGGGCTAACAAATTCAATTGTTAGCATCCAATGCGTTTGCGTTCCTATTTGAGGGAAATTCGGTTAGAAATTAATGGAGTTGAAATAGACCGAAATAGAAATGTAGGTGTCACAAGCACAATAAAGACTCTTATTTCTGCTGGTCCTCAACAAATTGTCTGTTGGGAGAACTCAGGATGGGGGCAACGCGATCTTGGAAATGGTTACTTTGATGTATGTATTCCGCTGAGTAATGCTCTTGGGTTTTGTGAAGACTTTAAAAAGGATACTTGCAAATGTAAAACAAGAACTAATACTTATTCGATCTAGGGACGATACAATTCATATGTACAAGGCCAATCCAAACCCCCAGAAAAGTAAATTCGCCATCAGTAAACTAGCATGGGTGGTGCCTCATTTACAAGTAAGTGAGAGAGAAAAACTGGCGTTGCTTAAGATTGTGGACAGTGGGAAGCCACTTAGAATTAATTTCCGAAGCTGGGATTTGTTGGAGTACCCGCTACTTCCTATAAGCAAAACTCAAATTTGGTCTTTGAAAACATCAACACAGCTGGAGAAACCTAGGTTCGTTGTTCTGGGATTTTCAAACAAACAGGAAACGAAATGAAGCATTAAGTGGCGGCTTTATTTGACCACTGCAATCTTGCCAACGTCAAAGTGTTTCTAAATGATGTGGCGTACCCCTACGAGAACATGAATTTGGACTTTAAGAAAATCGAACCACAGTATTGTACGATATGTATGCAAGATTCCACAAACTTACTACGAACGGGAGCATCCTTCACCGCTACTAAACCGTGAAGATTTTGTCGCTACTGCTCCTATCGCCGTAATCGACTGTTCAACATCAAAAATGAGTCGGTAAAAAACGGGACCTGTAGATATTCGTATGGAGTTTGATAGCACTGACAATTTTCCAGCCTACACGCCGCATACTGTCCTAATCCTTCACGACCGTGTTGTGGAATACGTACCGCTAACAAGTGTTGTGCGTAAGCTCACATAAAACCAGATAGCACCCATCATTGCCACCCAGTATCATGCCGACCATCTTCCTGGACGCTCAGGATTCAAGACGAGAGAAGGAGTGTTTATCTTCAAAGAAGTTGCCGTCTGTGTAGTGTAATCAGACAACATTATCGCCACACATTGCATCTCTGTAAATTCACCATCACGTGGAGGTAATGAGCCAACAGTCAAATGGCTGACAAATAATTACCTTGGAATACCTTGGACTGCTGCTGGTATAAACCTTTAGCAAACTATGTACTATTCTACATGCAATCACAAATGAAGATGACTCCATTATTTACGTTAAAGGACGGCAGAAGGCTCGTTGGTTTCAGAAGATTATTCGCAAGAAAGTCTGCTACAATATAGAAGATTTAGGATGCCCGCTCTACATGAACTCAAGAAAAATAATTTGATAAAACTTTGTAAAGGACATTTATTTTGTAACGCTATATGCGCTGTTGAAAATGTATTTTTAATTGCCCAATGGTGGGTGAAATAAAAAATAAGAAATAAAATAAAAATGTGTTATTTATTTAAACACTTTAGTTAATAAGGTCCACAAAACATCATATCCAGGTTCATAATTCTTAATTACAATATTATTTACATCATCAGATACTAACAAATTTTTATATGCAATGAGTTTCAAGTCTTAATTGCGCATAATCCAATGACGAACTGGGTGTCACTTGCGCTACACGAACATTGTTAATGTGCATGTCAATCAGTTTTTGCACTGTAGCCATATTGAAGTCTCGTAGCACTTTATTAGCTAGAATGTCCACAAATTCTGTATAATATCGCGCCACCAAGTAGCCCCACTTCTGCTTGACGGTCAAGGCGTTGGTCACGGCCGGCTGCGCGTCGACGAAGTTCCTCCAAGTAGACTGGCCGAAGAAGACACCGCTGGCAGGATCGTCATTGAGGTGGAAACAAACAGTCTTCACCCCGGCAATCGTTCGGCAGGAGACGGTGTGCTCACCAAGCGGGATGCTGTCGGTGCCGGCGTTGAATAACTCGGACACTACGTCCAATTCCTGGATCAGGACGTTCCATTCGTAGTATGTTAAAACAATTTTATTGTGTCCCACTTTTTCCAGAACAACAACAGGTTCAAACTCGTGTTTGGACGATAACCCTATCGTCAAACGTTTCGTATCACCAGCGTTGAGTTGGTAGACAGAGGAGAACAACATCACTAGACGAGACATGGCTGCAAACTGACGCCGGGTCGGCCGGGAGGGGCGGAAAACGGGTCTAGACTAATTAACATAACCAGTCTGTAGCACACGTGCACGGCGGTTTGAGAAAATAAATAATGACCCCATTAAAACGATTTACGATCCGGGGCTCACACCTGCGTCCATAAAAAGGGACCAACCCTCATTAGCATATAATTTACGAACCCTAACTCAGGTTAAGAAGTGCCGCGTAGCCTCATTAGCATATTATTCACATTAGCATACAATTTATGAGCCGTAACTCAGGTTAAGAAGTGGCAACCTGCGCGACGTGGGTGGTCTGGCGGCACGTGCGCGGCGGGGGGAGGGGAGGGGGAAAATCCAAGATGGCGCCGCACACACGTTATACATCTACTCTTATTGTTTGATATCTTATGCACGAAAATAGTATCCTAATGCAGTTTTGACAAATGGATTGAAAGATTCTAGTGTATATCACAATCAAATGTCAAGCGTCACTCACTTCACATTCAACGTGTATGTTTTGGTTGTGGTTCCTTTCGATTCACTCAATACTTTTTTAGCAAAAAATAATAAGATTATTATACATCATAATTTAAATACAGACTGCAAAGATTCTGTAAAATAATAATAATTCCATGTGATTTATAAATTCCAGTCACAGAGGTTTTTATCAGCAGCGCAGTACACCTCTATTATTGTCACCAATTTTTAAAAGGAGACTTACAGATTAACGTGAAATTCGGACCAAGGAGCGTCCCAGCATCTTAGCATTTTCAAATCAAAGCTTTGCCAAAGGTGACTATCAATTTTAAGACCCATGAAAATTACAGCTGAGACAGGGATTCGAACAAGGGTCTTTCAGTACCCCAGCCGTACGCCGTATTCATATTAGTCGCAAGACAAATTTGAATGTAATGACATATAAATATTCAAACATACTATAATCAACGTACTTTTTTCTGCATAATTTATTTTTGTCGTCCCAAAACACAATTGTACTTTTATGTGACTGAATACATGTTTTTCAGTACTTCTAAATTTAGATGCTTGCGGCATGTGATTCGGGTATGGAAGGTCCCTGGTTCAAAATCCGGGACTCTGATGCAATTTTTACTGACCTTAAAATCGACCTTCACCTCTGGAAAAGCTTTGATTTGTTAATGCGAACATGCAATGACTCTACCTACATTATACGAACATCTGATGAACCTAAAGTAAGGCTGAAAAAAATGAAACTTTTCCAAAGCAATCAGTAACGCTAAAACCACATTTAGTCGTAAAGGCCCAGAAATTTCTGAACTCTTTGTATACCCTTCTAGATATCGAACAGCCCGACACCGGCCCGCACCGTCAAAAATTAAGCCAAACTAATGACGGCCGACACAAGGAGCGGTGTCGTTTGAACTTACTTCAATCCAGTGAGTGACAACAATAAGAAGAGCGTGGGTCGGTGAGAGTGCGGGCTCGGTGTGGTCTATTGTAGCCCGACCTTTACATGCAAGTTCAAACTTGTAAATACGTCGCTTAGGTAATAACATTATGTAGTTTATTTAGTTTCATTGCAAGATCGTCAGAAAACAACCACTTTTTTTTTAGCTAAGCGACGATGGGCAGAATCTCGAATAAAGAGAAAAGAATAATATTTATTGCAGTGTAAACAAAACATCCTCTATACATGCGCATTAAAAATTCGGGATGCGAAAGCAGACGTAGGATTTCACGCGAAAGTTCCACGCTTGCGGATGCGAATATCCATTACATCCCTAGTTGTAAGTGGTCGACCTGGGGCATTTTTATATTTCTACCAAAGACATATGTGTCAATATGTATCACTTTTCAACCAAAACAATATATAACAGAACACTTGTTGTTTGTGTAGCATCAGTGGCGTACCTAGGGTGGGGCAGATAGTGCACGTGCCCTGGGCGCCATTGAAAGGGGGGAGGGCGCAAAATTCCCAAATAATTAATCTTAGAAATCAAAATAAACCAACAATATAATTCATATGCAAATAAACCAGCGCGGCTGGTGACCTTTCGCGAACAAGCGAGAAGAAATGTGTAAACAGCGAATCGGAACACGATCGGAAGGTGTATTGTGTGCTCAGTGGAAATGTCTTTAAATGGAACAATAGTAGAGGCCCTACCCCGCGACCACACCTGCAAAGTTTGTTCTAGGGATATAAGACAAACGATACTTTCTCTATTGTTTGATTGTTTATATGATGATTGACATAGCGTAGTTGTGTATTTTATTTGCACTACATGCGTCGCGAGCTAGCTTGAAGCTACTTTATTTTTGCAGTAATACCAATACAATGTGAAACAAATGTTTTCAAATGAAAACGAGAAAGGGGCTGAGGGGCGGAAAAAAAACGAAAATTGCAGGATGAAGTAGCACAAAAATCTAGCAAGTACTTGAAGAAGTATAGATATCTTTTCTAGAAAAGTCCGTTACTAGAAGGAATTGTCTTCATCAACAAACTATCGAACACTAATTTAGCACAGGACGAGGAGGATATAATATCAGATAATCTGAATGTGACGAGATTAAGAGCAGTGAGCCTACGAATTTTAAGGCTACTAATAATTTGTAGAAAACATTCATATTTTAGTAGGAGAAAAATTTGGTGCAGGTGATATGGTGAACGACGTAGAAGACCCAATTACTGCCAGACGTAACTAAGCAACGTGATATTCGACTTCTACACTTTAATAAGATAATTGGGAAATCGATTCTGTCAGAAATAATTAAAATGGGTTCAAAATATTTTCAAAATACTGATGGACCTTCACTACCTACGAGTAACCGTTGTATGACAAAAGCTGGTTTAAGAAAAAACTAGTAAACCGCGGTGGTGACTTGCTCATGCTTAGTTTATTCCCCGTCTAAAAAATCTACTTTTTGCAGCTGTCATCTTATCTTTTAACAATTAGATCTTCAATAGAGCACGAAGTTAAATTAACCATCCGGAAAGCACCTAAAAAAGTTAAGAATCGTCGTGTTCGTGAGTGCTTAGTCCATTGGAAAGAAAAGGAAAGAAAATTTACTGCAGCTAAAGGGATTAATTATTGACGCTGAACTTCAAATCCAGATCAAGACAGAAAAACTTCCACTGCATAAAATTTCTTGCCACTCAAAATCTTGCATTACCAGGTCACAGAGAGTCACTTAGCATATACGATGGACCCGAATCAGATAATGCTGGGAATTACCCTTTGGATTAATAAAGCTCCTGGGCATATTTGGCTCATCATGAATAACCATCTTGCTTAGGTTGAAAATCATCATGAGTAGTAGGAAAAGGAGAGAGCTGGAATATTTTTGGAATTCCCTCCAGTCCCCTCCCCTCCCTTCCATCCCCTCCGGTTGCGGGCAACCAATTGCGGCCAAGGTAGTATGACTAGATGACACCACATGCTGACCCGATCCACGAGAAAACCTGAATCGTGCATACGCCGGGCAAAGAGAGGCCAGAGCATTCCACTTCACGAGAGAGAGAGAGCTAGTTCTTTTATTCTTGTCTTGTGAGGGAAAACCCACGCCTGATGCTAGGGCTATTTCTGTTCTGCAATGGGGGCCTGCGTCAACACGCTCTGGTATGCGAGACAAGGTGACCTCAATTCGATACGCTATTTCGGGCTGTACCGCTAATCGGTAATTAGGGCGCGTGACTGCGGAACCTCAGTCTGAATATTTCTGACACGACATCGCCGCATGCGAACATCGGTAACGTATAGAAAGATTCCATTAGGTGCTATTCCGAGCATGTCATTATGAATTCACTAGTGTGGAATGCGCGCGTCATATCTAGATTGATGATTCGTGTGGTGTGGAGCGATGACGTCTACCGACTACTTTCCACAACACATTTTACCATCCGTGACTGGGTATAAATTGTGTATCAACCTTCTTCCCGCCCTTATTGTTCATCAGTATCTTGCAAAGTAAACGTCGACACAATATGGATAGTGTTTCAGGTGACTATCCATTACTCACTGCACATGACATCGATGAGTTTTTGGCAAACTGGAAGTTAACTTTCTGTTTTATTTTTATTTGCTGTATTGGTATAAACAAGTAAGTCTGATTTTAATTTTATTTTACAGGTCTTCCTGAAATCTCGCAACAATTGAGTGATGAATTTCTGACTGGCAAATTTTATTATTATTATTATTATTTTATTTATTTACTGATAAATTTTCTCATTTTGATATAACTAATTATTTTTTGTATTGTATACTCACGATCGGTAATCATGACCGACCTTGAGGTGCGATACACTCTTGGAAGTGGTAAGTGATTACTATTATAATTTTATGCTACTGATTATTATTTTATCGTGTGATACTATAGATTTATAGTGTCTTTTTAGATTCAACTCTGGAGAATAATTCCCAGGTGGAATCTGTTGGTGTCTCATCAAATAGATACAGTTTTCCTGTGGTCACAGAATAGTAAGTCTTTAATACTTTAAATAATTTTTGATATGTGACCGATGTTATTCATTTTATTTCAGATGATGATGTGCATTAATACATTAATTATTTTTCATGTAAATGCTTAATGCGTATATGACTGACATTATTTATTTTGTTGTAGATGTCTCTGTTGATTTCAATAGGCACAATATGGACAGTAATAATGCTGCTGAATTTACCAGTAAGCAGCTAATACTTTATATAATTTTCTCTCTTTAAGTAATTTTTCATGTGTGACCAACGTTATTCATTTTGTTTCAGATGATGATGATGTGCAAACTACACCCAATAATGATCCACACAAACGGATGGCAACCCATGATGACGGCCTATCGAAAAGGATTAAAATATCGGGTAATGTATTCCCTTTATTGATTGTATTTTTTTACTTGTAACTATTAATCTAAAAATATGTCGCCCCCGGACCTGGAAGCGTTGTGGGGCATACCAGCTTTTGCAGTGCCCCAACCCAACACCAGCGCTTGGGCAGGTCCAATTGATGACGATCCACTCACCAGTAGAAGCACTCTGGGCGACAGATGATACATCGTCCCAGTGGCTGTACAACACGCAAGCAACAGAGTCCGGCGTTAACGAGGGTGGGGAAAAAGGTAAGCCGATTGATACGCAGCTAAAGCCAGCTATGAGGACAAGTGCTTAAGGGAATAGATTAATCCATATCAATATTCAAAATTATTAAAATTTTAAAGACCCGCTCAGTTTTATCAGGGCATGTTTTGATATTTTCAGAAAGCAGATTTCCGCAATTATTCTCAATCCAACAACACCGACTGTAAAATGCCAGTTGGGATTGGATTGCCTTTTCAAAATTCAGAAGAACAATGTGTAACATATGCTACTACCCATATTACGACATTAATTAATTTTTAAATATTATTTTGCTGAGTGTAATTAATTATCATTTAAATATTGATTGTAATGATGTACATGATGTAATGTAGAAGCTCGAGGAATCCACAGATTACCAAACATTGTCAGTGGGTAGTAGTTTGAAAAGAATGAGATAGAAAACCTTTGGTCTGGTGTAAGACACAGAATAAAAACGAAGGATGATGTATGTGTAAAAAGCTGTAGGTTTTGGACTGTGAGTGTCGCAGTAGTAACATATGTATGTATTAGTAGTTCGAGAAGTGATGTATTATAATTGTGATTTGTTTGCGAGCTTTGAATTGATTATTTATTAACAAAATTTGAGGATATACGCTAACAACTTGAAGTTGTAATTTCTGTAGAATTAGCGACCATTTGATGAGCTATTTTATTACTATTGAATATCTTTAAATATTTTAAAGAAGCGACCTCTACTCTGTGTACTTGGGTCAAAAGACGACGTATTTATGTAGGGCCACGTCGTCATAAAACCTACAGAGTTACTAGCAAATTAATTAATGGAATTTGCTAGACTTCAATAGGATGAATTTTAAATGTTTGAAGGTTACAAATGTCACTGACGTCAACCATACTTGTTTTATGCCAAAGATGCGCGAGCTCACATTAAGTACATCCCTAAAAGATTGGTATGAAGTCTGTTTGTTTCAAGATACAGAGAAGAGATTTAGTGAATACCAGGATCGGGATAGTTGTAATTGCCTCGAACAAATCAACTCCCTCAACATCCATGTAGCTACATTCGAGCCACTGTAACGGGGCCATTCATTTATAGCACTGCCATCCGATATCCAAGCAAAGAAAGCAATTGGCAATATTCAAAACAGTGATGACCGTTGTTTTGTTTGGACTATCCTGGCATTTCGCGAAAAGGTGTATGTTAACGCGCATTTAGTTAGGAGGTATTTTAAAGTACGTTCCAAGTACGATTTAGATTTTGCAGGCATAGACTTTCCTGTAAAAGTGTCAGACATTTTTAAATTTGAGAGGCAAAATCCCAAATATTCGATCAATGTCTACTGCTTGGAACCAGAAGGTAGCAACCTTAGAGTTGTAGGCCCCCTCCATCTTGCTGCATTCAAATACAGTTTCCATATTAACATGTTGTTGGTTTCCTTGAAACCTTCCGATCCTGACATGATCACCAACTTTGAATTTAGCCGGCGTGGTTGTCTTAACACCTGAAACTGTTGAAAGTAGAGAGTTGTCCTTAACATCACAGGGTATCATTTTGATGGTGCTGTGCCACCTGTTGCTATATTTTGACAGTAACTGAGGAAGAAGTTCAATCAACCGATGTGAACCACAACTGCTCAATTCTTGCACATTGCATTCTTAATAGTTCTGTTTAGCCGTTCAACTATTGATGCTTTATGATGGGGATATGTTGAGTAGTGATTAATACCATAGCTAGATTCTTAAACTTTGAATTGTAAAACTCCTTTCCATTGTCAGTTTGTAAGTTTTAAGGAAAACGACCTAACTTTAGGATTCTCTTTATAGCATCAGCAACAACACTAGATGTCTTGATCTTGAGAGGTAGAGCACATGCAAACTTTGAATAAGTAGCAATCATCATCAGTATGTATTGTAGCCCTTGTTTTTATGAGAGTATGGGATCATTTCCTCTATATCAACTTGCCACAGATCATCGTGTCCTTTGATTACTACATGACGTCTTGGGAATTTTCTTCTTGCTGGTATATGGAGATCAGCAACAACTTGATCCATGTTACAATATAATGTCTCTTTAACGATGTTCTTCAAACACTGATAAAATTTAGTTGGAGTGTGCCGTATGTCCTGCAGATGTCGATGAGGTAAGTAATTTCAATCTTTCAATGAGTTCATTCGGATCGTCCCAATACAAATAGTATTCCTTCATAGGAAGAAGACCAGAACCCAACTGATTGTGAAGTTTAGATATTATGGTTTTATACTTGTTATTGTTTGCAAGGTTCCGAACTGTACCAGATGGACTAAATTTTACTCTGTGTGCATTCGTGCTGTTGAATATTTCAGAATAGCTTTTCAAGTACTTGGCAGTATGCTGTTTTGGGTTTTTCAAAAACAACAATTCCATTAACCCTATTGTTCTTTCATATTCATTACCATCGATTAAAATAACAATTTCATCAATAGGTGAGTCCCCAATCATTAGTGAATAATTTATCTTTCGGACACCATACACTGAATCATAATCTCGCTCACTTCGACTTAGTGACTTCAAGAAATCTTTGATCAAGAGAGGAGACTGCTGCTGCATATGTCGCTGAGGTAAGAAAACTTTTTCCATAGCATCTGTCACAAGTCTTAATGAATCCTTGAAAACTTTCTTGGAGTCAACCTGCCATTCGAGTAACTTTCGTCAATTGTATTTCTGGTCTTTATGATACCACGTTTAGTTGTTGTTGCTGGGTCCAAGTTTACGTACCGAATGAAGTTTGTGGGTGTTCACTGTACTATTTTATATCTCATTGTTAATGTTGCTGTAAATGGCTGGTGGGGTTGACCATTTACAATTGCTGGGAAAAAACTAAGTTTATCACTTCGCTTCACATAGTGTAACCTTGCATCTTTAACCCAATTCAATCTTATCTCAACGCTGTGCGGTTTGACTATTGAGTCGATTACACCATTGACAGGAATTTCATAATAGTTTAGCCCTGTCTGCGTATATGCGTGATCTTGAAGCATATCCGTTACCGCAATATTTACAACCATAGTCACTTCTGCCGTCTTCAGTTCTTTCATAGATTTTCCAAGTTTATCGACATATCGTTTGGCAGCAGCATCAACTTCGTCGATGGGGTCAGCAACGTATTTCAGTATTCTACCCTCACAGTCCAAATTACCCTCCTTTATAAGAAGGATGTGTTGAGTTGGGTACACCAAAACCTTCTTGTTTTGTGTCGCTGAAGTTCTTCCAAACTTGTCCATTCTTGTAATGATGACAGTACATAAGGTGATCGGCTATTTATTCAAACATGAATCAAATCCGTTGCGGTAACTTCCATGATACATATTATAGTCTTTGTCAATAATCAAAAATCCGTGTTTACGCTCATTCCAGCAGTACCGACATAGGTTTTTAAACTCCTTAAACGTCATATCGGTGTTGACGTGATTGTTATAAATGTGTTTGAGATTTGTATCGTCCTGTTCAAAAATTGTCTCTAACCAACTGTTTCGGTGTCCGGAAATATGTCTGACACAAGTAGAAAGAATCTACTGACCTGTGCCTTCTCATGCAAAAGTAATTTCGTATATTAAGTTAAAATTTGTAGAGGGCAAATGTAGGTGGGTGCAGGATAGAGGGAAGTTGGGTGTGTAGGGAAACTGCCACCGGAGCCTGTGCTCCATTCCAATTAAATTATTCTGCTTCTCGCACGAAACATCATCAAACACAAACACAGAATTAGATAGAGCATCACTTGTGGAAGGTACACTTTAATTATCACTGAATGGCAAATACTTAATTTCTTTAATGGGCTCTAAAATTTTCCCTAGTAACTGAACCTTGGCTGATACAACGACCTGGAAAACACGTATACATTTTCAAATCTAAGTCCATTGACCACACACTATTGCCCTCACTGTCTCAGGAAAACAGAGGTCCGTTCTTCCTCCTAGAATTGGTGCCGGCAGCATCAACATTAGTCACGGGCTATGTGTGTGTCTCTTTGTTTGACGAAATTCATATTGACAAGGTTTGGTTGTTGCTGTGGCTATATATAGGCGCGGGAGTAAGTAAAGTAAGTCAGTCGGTAACAATGCCTCCTAAGAAGAAGGTCGTGGCTTTTTAAACAAGCTCATAGACAAGATGCCTTTTGAGGCACCTATACCTATATACCAGTTTTGTGGTCCCGGTACTAAACTGGAAAAACGGATGCAGCCTGCAGGGAATACGATATTGCTTATGCACAGGGGTCAGATAGAGCCGAAGCAGATCGTATACTCGCCGAAAGAGCAGCAGACGGAATGAAGGCTAAAGATGCAAAGTTTGGTGAACGTGCAGCGGCATTCTTGGTTAATACGGCCATGCATGCCAAATTAAAGTTTGGTGGGGGTGTTAAGAAAAAGAAACCAAAGAAAAAGGGTGGTCTTATTCCCTTATTAATATTATGTGCCGGTTTGTCAACTGCCGGTGCTCTGGCAGGAGGTGTGGCAAATTTGTCAAAGTGGGCAAAGAAGCGAATAAACAGTTGAGGAGAAACGACGCAACGAAACGATGAAGGCATTTGCAATGAGGGGTATGGGTCTATATTTGAAACCATACCGGAAAGATGGGTATGGATTTAACAAAAGTCAGTTACACCGCTGACAGATGAAGATATACGTAGGCACGTAAAGCGTTTACGCATACCACATTTTCGTGGTGTTTTCATGCGTGATACATTACCCAAAAAAATTCGTGAACTTGAATGTGGAATTGTGAATTTGGACAGTGCTGAGAATGCTGGAACGCATTGGGTTGCTTACATCAAATTCAAAGATGGTGTAGTTAAATACTTCTACAGTTTCGGTAACTTACTTCCTCCGTTGGAATTGCAGCGATACTTTGCAGTGAACAGAATAATGTACAATGTGGAACAACACCAGTAATTTGGCACACATATATGCGAACATTTGTGTTTAACATTCCTGTATGAAAATATATGACATCAGTCTTGAACGAACCTTGGACAGGATAACACATGTCTGTGACGCTCAGTCTTGGGCTGTGATTACTTCCCACTGATAGATTTGAGCTAAAGAGAATACACATTCGGTTTGGTTGACTTTCAGACTTACAATTCCAAATATATACAAATCAAATTGTAAATTTAATTACTCGAAGAATAAGGTAATTGACATACCCACAGGATCTTATGATATTGACGATTTGTCAAATTATTTGATTCGGCACACTAAAAACGACACGCTAATCAGAGCAAACAACTCACTCAAGTGCGAGATACAAACACCTGTGGAAATAGACTTCGCTAAACCAAATTTAATTAGATCTCTGCTCGGATTTTCGAAAAGTGTGTTAAAACCTGGATTTCATATCTGAGACTACACTGTGCAGATATTCAAAGTTAACGCGATATGAATAGAGTATTCATAGGAAATTACGTCAACGATAAGCTGGGACATACACTACATGAGTTTTTTCCAACAGTGCCGCCAGGGTACAAGATTGCAGAGTACCCGCTAATGTCATCTATCTCCCCATCACAGTGAATACACTCATCAACATTAGAGTTGTCAACCAGGACGGTGAACTAGTGGATTTTAGAAGTTAAACTATTACTCTGAGACTACATTTAAAGAATGGGCGCTCGTTATAACAAGAAGGGTTGACCTCACAAAGTTGTCAGTCGTGAACCAACAGTGAAACGATTAACACCCACGAACGTGCTCTTCCTACAGTCGTTAGGCTATACCGTAAAAAATGGATAAGGTACTTGACATAACTTTCAGTGTGTAATTTGACGAGTCGGTGACCCGCAAACAATATTAGCGCCATCAGCCGCATACGCCAGTTACATTTAAAAACAATGATGAAATTCGGATAGCTATTCAGAATGAAAATACATATACACTGCCATGCGATAGTTACTTGTATATTGAAGGAACATTCCTCAAATCAGATGAGCCAGAAACTTAATGGAGCCGAAATTGACCGGAAAAGAAATGTTGGTATCACAAGTCCATTGAAAATGCATATTTCTGCTGCTTCTCAACAAACTGGTATGTTGAACAGCACAGGATGGGGGCTACGCGATCTTGGTAATGGCCACTTTGATGTATGCATTCCGTTGAGTATGCTCATGGGCTTCTGCGTAGACTTTAAAAGGATACTTGCAAATGTAAAACAAGAACTAATATTGATTCGATCTAGGGACGATACAAATTCGTACGTCGAAGGCAATCCACATCCACAAAAAGGTAAATTAGCATCAGTAAAGTTGCATGGGTGATGTCTCATTTGCAAGTAGGTAAAAGAGAGAAACTATCGTTGCTTAAGATTGTAGATAGTGGGAACCATTTCGAATAAATGTCAGTAGTTGGGATCCGTTGGAGTACCCGTTCCTTCCTATAAGTAAAACTCAAATTTGGTCTCTGGAAACATCTACGCAACTGGAGAAACCTAGGTTCATGGTTCTGGGATTTCAAACAACCATGAAAAGCAATAAGGAATTAAGTGCGGCTCTGTTTGACCACTGTAATCCGGCAAATGTCAGACTGTTCCTAAATGATTTGGCGTATCCATACGAGAACATTAATTTAGACTTTACGAAAAACCAAACCACAGTGTTGTATGACATGTATGCAAGATTCCAATAGTCTTTCTAAAAACGAAGTCATCCTTCACCTCTACTAAGCCGTGTAGCTTTTATACGGACTGCACCTATCGCCGCAATTAACTGTTCACACCGGTAAAAACGGGGCCTGTAGATATTCGTAAGGAATTTGATACCAGTGAGAATTTTCCTGCATACACCGCCGCATACTGCTTGATCCTGCACGATCGGATTGTAGAATACGAACCTCTAACCAGTGTTGAGCTTAAGCTGACATAAAACCTAGTAGCACCAGGTATTGCCACTCATTACCATGCAAACCATTGTCCTGGACGCACAGGGATTCAAGAAAAAGAAGGATGGTGCGTTTATTTTCAAAGAAGTGGCTGTGTGTGTAATACGATCTGGCAATGTTATCTCTACACATTGTATTTCTGTATCGCTTGGAGGTGATAACCCAGTAGTTAGATGGGTGACACATAATTACCATGGAATACCTTGGAACGCTGATGGCGTTTCCTTCAGCAAGATGTGCTCTATTCTACATGCGATAACCATCGAAGATGATTCAGTTATTTACGTTAAAGGACGGGAGAAGGCTCGATGGTTCCAGAAAATTATCAGGAAGAAAGTATGCTACAACACAGAACATTTAGGGTGTCCGCCACCACAAGAACTCAAGAAAATAACTTGACAAAACATTGTAACTTTCATGTATTTTGTAATAATATGTGTGCTGCTGAAAATATGTTTTTAATCGCCAATTGGTGCTTTAGATAAAAGAAGTTTAAAAAATGTATAAATACTCTTATTATTTAATTAGGATAGGTGAAATAAATAAAGAAAAAGTAGCTTTAAACGTTTTTAGACTAGTGTTGGAGTGGGGCTGTATGACATGTGCATTAAAAAAATGTAAATCATGTATAGAACAACTGGGGTATTCACTAATCACTTTCTCCTTGCAGTACTTGGTAGTGGAGGCAGTCAGAAATAGCGCGCATGGGTGGCCGTTGACTGTGACGTCACGTTTGTAGTGGTACAGACCGAAATAGCGCTGAATACCCACACAGATTGAGGTTCCTGCTGTCACGCGTCCTACCCCTCAGGGGTCTGCGTCCGTCGCCATGGGTCGTCCCAGACACGGGTATGGCGAACCCGAGGTGCTCGAGCTACGAAGGACGCATAGAGCAGTTGTTTAAGGTGTCGGAGTGCACGTTACTCTAGTATCCAAGACTAGCTCCCGGCGGACCGCTCGGCGCTCTCTCTTAAAGCAGTCAGTCGTCTACCCGATCCCATAGGGAGCTGGGTAAAGGGCGTCGGCCCACTGCAATGAAATGAGCGATAGGGGAATCGCGCAAGTGACCCCGGCGGTAACTCTTCGAACGCTGCAAGGGTAGCCTTGCTAACAAGAGGACTTGAGGCCTTTGGGCCAATTGGGGTTGATAACGGACTGGCAACCCAATTTCCACGGACTGGGTACTCCGCAGGAGGCAGTCACCTGTGGTGTCGGGATCTGGTCGTGCCCAAGTCCTCGTATCTGAAGACTAGTTCCGGCTGACCCCGCGGCGGATACCAGTAAAACAGTTGGGTCTGACTTAACCTATCCCAGGTGCTGAAGCACGTGGGTAACGGGATCCCTGGCTGTATTAAATGCGCGGTAGGGGCTTCACAAATGTGTCCCCGAACGGCAATTCTTCAAACGTTGCGAAGGCAGCTCCGCTAACAAGAGTACCAAGGTCGACTCCGGTCGTAGTGAGCTTCTTGGGCGGCGAGACACTCAGGGATCTCGGCCTTCTTTAGGGCTGGAATACGGGATTGGCGATCCTGGGTTTCCAAACTCGGCGTAGAGACTGCCCAAGTAATTAGGGAGGAAGGTCCACAAGTCTGCGCCGTAGGCACCTGTGGTGCGGAGTTTCGCGAGTCCGCGAAGATGCCACTTCGTGGAGACTGCCCAAGTAATTGGAAAGGAAGGTTCGCAGATTCCGGGTCGCAGGTGTCTGGTGGACGGTAGCGGGGGTTCTCCCAGGTAGCACTGGATGACGTCCAGGGATGCACCCTGCCGCTGGGAATGCACACTACGCCGATGCCTCGAATATTTCGACATTATTCTGGACGGGGTTGAGGGAGATGAGTGTGTGCTCTCCAGAATGGTTTCACTCAACACGGTACCGGTAAAGGTCGGGCCACACTACACCGCACCGCACCTGGCCCGCAACGCACCGTCACTCGGCCGTGTGTCGGCTCGCTCCCCTCGTGTCCACACTGGTCCGTAGCACGGCCGTGTGACGGACGGGTTCCTGCTCGGTCTCCTTTAAGGTATACACTTGCCTGTTTCACGGAATTAATGTTAAAAAATTACCTTAAATGTGATTTTGGTATCGTAGCTGCGGCTACAACCCGTACTTTATTATAGAGTACTGTACTTTATAATCTACGAAGGTAATAAAGTAAGTTAAAAAACTTTTTTTGTGTGACTCCTGTTATCTCCTAATTGTTTGATCTCTTATGCACAAAAATAGTATTCCCAAATTGTTTTAACAAATGGTCGTCACACTGTATTGAAAGATTTTCGTGTATTTCTATATAGTCACGATTAAATGTCACTCACTTCACATTCAACGTGTTTGTTTTGGTTGAAGTTCCTTTTCGAGTCACTCAATATTTTTTTAACAAAAAAGAAGATTATTATACATTTTTATTTTAATTCAGACCGCAAAGATTCCGTAAAATAATAATAATTTCATGTGATCTAAAACTTCCAGTCACGGAGTTACTTATCGGCTGCGCAGTACACCTCTATCGTTGTCACCTAATTTGAAAAGGAAAACTACAGATTAACGTGAAATTCGTAACACGGAGCGTCCTAGCATTTTATTAACAAATCAAAGCTTTTCCAGAGGTGAATGTCAATTTTACGATCCATAAAAATTACTGCTGAGACAGGGATTTGACCCAGGGACTTTCATTTCCCCAATTGTACGCCGTAACCTTCTGAGACAAGAGACAAATCTGGTTATAATCAAAAATCATTATTCAAACATAATAAAATAAACATACTTATAATTAATTTTTGCCATGCCAAAACACAAATGTACTTTATTATATGATTGAATACATATTTTCCATTACTTCTAGATTCAGATTCTTGCGGGGAGTGATTTGGGTACGGAAGGTCCCCGGTTCAAAATCCGGATCTCGGATGCAATTTTTACAGTCCTTAAAATCGACTTTCACCATTGGCAAAGATTTGATTTGTTAATGCGAACATGCAAGGGCTCTAACTACATTTTACGAATATCTGATGAACATGAAGTTCTCCATATCGACCAGCCCGACAGCAGACCGACACCGGGCCGCACCGTCAAAATATAACAAAATATAAACCAAATTTTTCGGGGCCGACAGGTGGTGTCGTTTGAACTCACTTCAATCGAGTGAGCGACAACAATAAGAAAAGTGACGGTGCGGTGCGCCCCGGTTGCGTTGCGGTCTAGTGTGGCCCGACCTTTAGCCGGTGTCTGCCTTTTGAAGGTGGGGTCACATTCCGGTTTCGGGGTGCGGCTGCTGCTGAGCTGGGCGTCGGTGATCAGGTGAAGTGGTTCCCCTTGCCGCAGTATGGACCAAACAAACGGACTGGTGATCCTGGTTTTCGGAAGACTGGGGTCGTGTGGGGTGAAATGGTGCAGCCTTCTCGCTGGTACCACTCATTGCCAACGCCCCGGTAGTAAGACCGAAGGATCACGGCAGTAGGACCCGTGGTACAGGGAGGTGACGTGACCCTGATGGGATGGTACGGACGGTTACCGGTAAGCTGGCGTGATCTGGCAACGGCCGGGGTCGTCTTCAGATTGTACAGATTGGCCCTCGCTGGGACCGGCGATTAGTGATCAAGGAAATTGGCTCCCCTTGCCGCCGGTATGAGCCATTTGCTGCCAAAGTAGGTCGTCTTATATGTAGGGACTGGTAGTGCACGGGTCCGAACATCTGACCCAGGTGGGGTAGCGACACCATTTGAGCGCTTCGGTGCGATCGTGCACTACGACTGTGCTCTGTGAAGCCTGGACGAGTGTGTGGGAACCCACGACCTTCAGAGATTCAGATTTGCTGATGGTTGGTGTGTGGGGGAACACACACTGAGGACTTGTCTCGTGGCGCCTGGCGTGGATGGACGGCTGGCGGCTTCGTGCTGCTGATCGATTGCTGGAAGGCGTGGCCGGGGGCAATCCCGCACTGTTATTCGGTCGCTTCGGCTTCTGCCTTGCTCCTACGGGCGCGGGGGTCCGAGTGCACGTGGGATGAGCAGAGATGCTTAACTTATACGGCCAGGATTTGGAAGGGTCTTCGGCCTGGTCGTGGCGAGCGCTGACTCCGCGTGTCTCCCCGTGGGCACCCTTAATGGGTGGCGAAACGCGCCTTGCTCACCGTCCCCACTGTAATGGCGAGTAGTTCAGAGGAGTCTACTCCCTGCGGTGGTGGTGGAGCTGGGTGGGGGGTATTTTTGGGGATATCCGTGACGGGATTTAAGCACACTTGCAGTTGCCTCCGTTGACCGGACCAACAATCCCACTTCTCTGTCTGTCACGCGTCCTAATTACTGAGTAGCGGAACAACCCGAAATAGTATGCGTTATTGAGGTCACTGTTGGCCACTGCTGCGGTGGCCTACATAGCGTGTTAAGACACGCTGTCAGAGATTTAGGTTACCGCAGTCCGCTGATGCCACCTGGCGGCTCGCAGGGGCCTGGCCACGTCCCCCTGCACTCTGATTGGCTGATTCAAAAGCATACCAACTCTTAATATTGGCCCTAACTGGGGATTTCCAAAAAACTCCCAGAGTCGCCTTAATCAGACTATTAGTGTTCAGATTATTTCTGGATCTCTATCCTGCTTTATCGAAGTGTTATAGAGTATGATATTTAACATTTATACGATATTATGTA
>JARYHS010005719.1:0-13551 GCA_031002005.1 Vandiemenella viatica
CTTGAAGTTTTTGATATTAACAATTCATCAAAAGTAATTGGATCTTCAGTTGTTTCAGTAATAGTTTTATTATTTTATTGATATTGCACATATATATCTGTGTTTATACTGGTTGTATTGTTAGAGATGTGAAACTAGCATTCTAATATTACATCCTGCTGTTCCTTACAGAAAGTTGTCTCCGAAGATGCTGATGAAGATGAATTCTTATCACATATTTCAGACAGGTATGACCATTAACTTCATTCTTAGTAAGAACAGTTGTAATAATGTTGTAATTGAGAAATTACTAAGCTTCAGGTAGAATTGATGGCAAAACCAATTATATGATCTGGTTTCACTGTAAAATTATGTTGAATATCTTGGTAACTAGCTAATTTGTTTAGTATATGGCTATTTATTCAATTTTTTAAATAAGAAAACCTTATCCTCTTCAAAACACTCTCCATTACAACTGATATATTTATCCCACTGGTGCTTCCACTGTTTGACACATTTTCTGTAGTTGTCTTTATAAATGGCTGACAGTTCCTCCCTCATTTTTTTGTTGACCACTTCATGTTGTCAAATTGTTGTCTTTTCATGCCCATTTTCATGCGTGGAAATAAGAAAAAGTCTCACGGAGCCAGGTCAGGTGAATAAGGGTGTGGCAGCGGAGCTATGCCATTTTTAACCAAAAACTGCCTAACAGAGCCAGCTGTGTGTGTAGGTGCATTGTCTTGGTGGAAGAACCAGTCTCCTGTCTCACACAAATGTGGTCTTTTTTGACGAACATTGTTGTGTAATCTTCTTCAAACTTCCAAATAAAAGGTTTGATTGACAATCTGATGTAGTGGAACAAACTCTGAATGAACTATGCAAGCAATTGAACTTTGTTTTGATGTTTGATTTGACTTTACGATATTTTTTCGGACGGGGCGACAATGACGTATTCCATTGGTTCGACTGTTGCTTTGTTTCTGTGTCGTAACCATAACACCATTACTCATCACCAGTAATGACCTTTGACAGAAAATCTGGATCAATTTCAAGCTCTTGTTTCAAAGCAAGGTATGTTTCAACTCGACGTTCTTTATGATTTCAGTCAGAGCCCGAGGAACAAACTTAACCCACTAAACTCTGACAGTTGATCATTTGTCTGTCGACAGTCTGAGAGCACAAGCTCTCGAATTTTTCAACATTTTTGTCGATTCATGCCGTTGATGGACGTCCAGATCAAAGTTTGTCAGTCGACATGTCACCATTTTTAAACTGAGCAAACCATTCGTATACTTTATTTTTTCCCACAGCATCATCTTTATAAGCTGTTTTAAACATTAAAACAGTTTCAGCAGCATTTTTACTGGGTAGAAAATATAATTCACAGCTGCATGTTGTTTGCTTAAACTTGCCATCATAAGAAACAAAACAATAACAAAACAGCGCTAGCAAAAACAATCACTGCAGATTAACAGAACAAGCCAGATAGACAACATGGTGCACTGAACTGACAATGAGTTGTACTAAAACGCCTATCGGCAGAAACGCGTACTACACAAGCTCTGTCCACGGCAATGGTATTCCGTTTATTTTTGGGTACCTCCTCGTCTATGTGGTGGTAACGGTATAGACTCATCGTTGGTTGATAGAATAAGTAGTCACAGTGCAGTTGGGATGGATGTAAAAGATTTAAGAAATGAGCAAGGAAAATGGCATTGTAGTTATGTAGTTCTCTGATTGTGATTCGAAGATCTTGCATCACCAGGGTCATCAGTTTCTCAAAGGCCACCTCATTTCACAGTCTATTGAGTGGTCGTGTTTGAAGCTGTTGTATCACTCCTTTCTCTGTATGGTGCTCTTTGCTTTCTCCCTGTAATACTATTTAATCTTGTGGGTCATTTCCTCTTACAAATTACTAATATTTAAGCAATATTAAATGCAATAGCTTTGTTCATTTTTATGGTACTTTGTGAAGTGAAACCTTCTATAGTTACGTTAAGCGTTGTTTGACCGGTGATAAACCAGTGAGTTCGCAACTTCCCATCAGCTTCTCACTATGACGTGTTGTCCGTTGGACACTTTATGGATGGGTAAAACCTTATGAGTTTGTAATGCCAATATGCCAATGTTAACAGAATATCTGCAGCTATAAGAATGATGTGTTGTACTTGGATAGCCATGAAAGTATAGTTTCTACTCGTATCTAATATATAAGAATGAATGTCTGTTTGTTCTTTTTACAATGATCTTCATATAAACACACATTTTTTTAATCTGATTTTGATAGTACTTAACACACGTACTGCGAAACAAGGCGCTCTGGTAACTCTGTGGTTAAGGCACCACTTCAGAAAGTTCCTCTCTGGTCGTGGGTTCAAATACCTTTTTGAGCGGGAATGTTTAGGACTCGTATTTCATTATTTGAGCTACACTAGGACGTTCTGTGGTTCTGATTCCATGTTAAATTGTAGACCCCTGAGGAAAGGAATGAACTTTTCTGACTCTTACAAAATAACTTGGTACTGTACATCTCCTTCCAGAAAATTGGCCCAACCTTTGGGTTGTGGACTAAGTTTTAGAAATTTAGTGTTGTAAAAACTTCTTTCGGCACGATGGGTGATTTTTGGATGGGTAAAATCTTGTGAGTTTGCATCAGTGACATGCTAATGTTAACAGTATATCTATAGCGCTCTAGTGGCTCAGTGGTTAAGATGTCTGACAAGTAGTGAAAGGTCCCTGGTTTGAATCCCTGTCTTGGTGAAGATATCCATAGACCTATAACCAACTTTCACCTCTGGCACAGCTTGCTGTATAATGTGAAGTATGCCAGAATGCTTCTGTGTTTGGATTCCATGTTAAACTGTAGGTCCCCTGTACCTGGTAGCACTACCGGGTTAGGTTAAGGCGGCTAAGTCAGGGGCGGAATGAGCAGCCAATAGAAAACCTGTCACCAGGTCTTTACAACCACACACAATAATAATAGTAATTATTATTCTTATTATCTGCAATTAGACCCTATCGGATCACGCAAAGCCTGAACGATTCAGTTTTCTAAGTTTCCATACAGCTCTCATTTTTTCTCCGTGGATTCTCTTCCTTTCTTCAGTCCACTTCGTCCCCGGTCTCTTAATTACTTCATTCTCTGGCGTTACTTCCCATTTGTTAATTTTTTGTCTGTCTATGATTTCTGATGAATGAGTTTATGTGGGCATTTTCCTGGTCTGTTTTGATCTGCTGGACTCAGGGCATAGTTTTTCGTTGTTCTATGTACATCACAATTTTATCAATGAGTCATGTTTCTGGCAGTCTGTGGATATGTCCATAAAATCTTAATCTTCCTTTCCTTATGTCTGCCGCGAGTTTTGACAGTGTTTCTTTTGCTTTTCGAGATTTAAGTCTATATCCATCATCTGTTTTTTCTGGGCCAAGGATCTTTCTTATAATTTTGCGTTCTTCTTTCAAAAAGCTTTCTAGGTCACCTTTCCTGTGTAGTGTTGAGGTTTCGTTGGCATTTATGGCTTCAGGTTTGATAACTGTGTTGTAATGTCTGACTTTCGTATATACGGACAAACATTTTTTATTGTATATGTTGTAGGTTCTACTGTTGGCTCTCCTAAGTTTTTTCATGTGAATTTCTGTGCTATTTTTTGTCCTTCTGTGTGTTCAATGACTTCTCCCAGATACTTGTAGTATGGGACTCCGTCAATTTGTTCATATTTTGAGACCAGATTTTGAGTGCGGAGTTTTGAGCAGATGAACTTGGTTTTTTTGGAAGGATATTTGTAAGCCTACTCTTTTAGCGCATCCTTTGAGAGTTTCTATCTGTTTAATTGCTGTGGTCTCATCATCTGGTAGTATGGCTAAATCATCTGCGAAGGCTAGGCAGGAAATTTTAATACCATTCTTACATTGTCTGAGTTGTATAGGTTTCCAATAGTTCTGGTGATTAAGTTCTTTCTTCCATTGTCAGATGACTTTATCCAGAATGAGGTTGAAGAGTATTGTAGACAGACCATCACCCTGTCAAACACCGGTATTGATCTGAAATGGTTCAGATATCTCACCCATGAATTTCATTTTGTAGTTTGTGCCAGTTAGTGTTTAACGAAGTTTAGGATTTTCGAATTTAGCCCTTGCTCTTCGAGGATGTTGAAGAGGGATTGCTGGTTGATTGAATCATAGCCTTTATGAAATCTAAAAAGGAGCAAATGACCAGGCTATTCATGAGTGCTTTATATTTTAATGTGGTTTTTAAACTGAATATTAGTTCTATGCAGCTCTGACCGCTGCAGAAGCCAGCTTTGTACTCACCAGTTTGTGGGTGAGTGGTTGCCTGCGTTTTTTGAGAAGATAGACTGAAAGAATTTTGTATGCAACTTCAGAAGGGACATCGGTAGATAGTAGTTGACATCCATTTTATCTCCCTCTTTTGTAGGGTGAATGAGGACACTTTTCCAGTCTTTGGGATTTTTCTGTCTGCCAGATCTCAGTAATGATTTGTGTGAGTTCTTTAAGTGAATTTGGTCCAAGATTTTTCAATAGTTCCTCATTTATACCATCCCCTCCAAGTGCTTTGTAGTTCTTGAGTTTGAGGGTATGTCAGTGAATTTTCTCTTGTGATGGTGTTTGGGATTCCAGATAGGTATAGGTGGGAATCTTGATGGGGGTTTAGGGCTGTTGTGGAGTTCACAAAAGTATTTTATCAATTCTTGACAATTTTCCTGACTAGTTAGTGCAAGTTTCCGTCTGATTTCCTGAAGCATAAGTTTTGAGAGTGTGTCCTCAGATTGTTTCTGCAAAAGTTCTGTAGAGGTCTCGGGTGTTATAGTTGTGGAAATTTTCTTTGGTGGAATTCAGTTGTTAGTTTCCATGATCTTGTGTTAAATTTCTGTAGGTGTGTTTTTTTCTGATGTATTTTCTTTGGGATGAATTTTATTTTAATTCTTTTTAAATAGTGGTCTGTGTCAATGTTTGCCCCTCTGCTGACTTGAACATCATAGACTCCTTTTGTAGAGGATAATAAATGGCAATGTGATCAATCTGATATTTACCAAGTTCTCGTATGGGGAATTTCCAGGTCTTTTGTTTTCATAGATCCTTCCTCAAAGAATTTGAAATGATTTTTAAATTGCTGTATTGGAAAATTCCAATAAGTCTCATGCCATTTTTGTTCGTTAATCTGGATGCAGAATATTTACCAATACTTTTCCGATATCCTTTTTCTTTTCCAAGTTGTGCATTAAAATCACCAACTAAGTTCTTTGCATCCTCTTTAGGGATTGTATATATTCAGTCTTTCCACACATATTGATAATTCATGCAGTCATGTGATAAACTTCGGCATGTGCACACCTCCCAAACCACACGACTCTATTTCTATTACTTTAATAAGGTGAAAACTGAAATATTGTATATGTGTTTTTTTCTCATATATGTTTTCCACATGTGTCATTTTCCCTTTCCTTGACATTTATATAGCCTAGAAGCCATTTCCATTTCATTAATTTCATTAGTATAAATGGTAGCAGTTTAACATATATCTGATAAGTGTAATTAGTTTTAAGGTATCATGTACCTGTATGTAGCTTAAGTAATAAATTTTAGCGCACATCCTTAGTGAACGATCTAAGTTTTTTTCCTTTTCAGGGCAACAATTAGATTTCATCAAAGCCTAGCTCAGTGTCGTGACCAAGAGGATACTGGTGAGGTAGAAAACACACCTGCTACGAGGCAACTGCAGTTCATGTGTGCTAAGTGTCTGCAAGTTTACAATACAAGAGATGTGCTAATAAGACATGTGTTCTGCCATGACTCACTTGTAAACACTCCACGGTATATTTGTGAACAGTGTGGTTTCATTTTCTCAGATCTGGCAACATTGTGTGCCCATACATCTCATCATACCAGTGAAATTACTTTGAAGAGAGAAAGAGGATTGCAATTTGTGTGTTCTATTTGTGCACAGGTATTTTTAACTTGGATTTCTCTAACAAAACATGTATTTGAACATGTCACAGCTGTTTCCTGCCCATCCTATGTCTGTATGCATTGCCGACAAATATTTAAAAATTTGACTGGGCTTCATCTGCATCAGGACTATACACATCCTCCTTCCTCATTTTTGCAAACGAGGTAAGATTGAGCCACCCTATTTTAGTTTCTAGATAATGCTTATACTTTACAGTTATAGGTTTTAGTTTACATCTTCTTTGCTTGATATCAATGTATATGAGAACAAAACTATGTTTCATTATTGAGGAAATGGCTGGAGGCTATGGTACATATAAATACACACAACCTGCAAAACCTCCCATGTAATATACCAGTTAACATGCAACCACCTCCTGGTTTCATATATAGGTCTGACCCCAAATCCACTTTCCATAAGAATAAATGGCCACTGACAGTATTCACATGGAACCCAAAGCACCCAGTTGCTGCCCGTGCCATCACCCATGACTCGAATAATTTCAATTCCTGTATTATCTTGGTTCTCCGGGTGGAGCTGTGTCGATTTATTAAAACGTATGTTTCTGCCATCTTGCCGTGGCTTCATCAGAGACAGCTTGTGTGTTGCCGCTATTGCCTGCTACTAAATAAGGTGATAGTGGCAACTCACAAGCAATCTTCTGATGAGAGCACTGCAAGATGGCAGAAATGTTAGGTTTTAATAAGTCAACACCACTTCACCTGGAGAAACAAGATAATATACAGTGACCGCGGAAGCCTCCGTATTAATTTCAATTACTGTTTCACACTGCATGCTGTTATAGTTGTCCCAAACATCAGCAGCAGCTTCTTTCTCTATATTTTAACCTGACTTCTTCAAAAATTTTATCATCTTGTCCTGTGTAAGATTATGCGTTTTTTCTCAATCAACAATTACCATAAAAATATATTTATTTTTCTTGATTTGCACTTCAAGTATTAATCTTCAGGCCAGAATAACTTATCTTGTACCACAGTTTTTCCTATACTGAAACTGATCGTCACCTACTATCTCTTCTACTACAGATCACATATTTCTATATATTATTCTGATCAGTAATTTTGAAGCCTGGAATGTCAGACTTATAGTGCAGCAATTCTCACATTTATCAGCTTGTGCTCTCTTCAGAAGTGTGAAGGTATTACTTTAATTAAAATCATTTTGTATCTCTTCTGTTTCATAACTTTTTTTATATATAAGTTTCAATAATCTTTCGCTTCCTTCTTCTCCTATGGATTTCAGGAGATTTGCAGGAATCTCATCTATCCCAACTACCTTATTTGTTTTCAAAAAATTCAAAGCTCGATCAAATTGTATAAATCATCCAAATTGTCACCACCTTTTTTTCCAGTGCACTGATGTTCAAATCAACACCTTCTGATTGTTCTACCTTCTTTGCTTAAATGGTTTCCCATCCACAGATTTAATGTTTATACCTCTTTTCTTTATTTCTCCAAAATTCTGTTTATCTTACTATATGCCACATCTATTTTACCTATGCCATTTCCTTTTCTGCTTTTTCACTTTTTTTCTTGCTGGCTTTTTTCTTTTGCTTTTTTGTATTTACTGTTTATTTGAATTCTAAATTGTCTGTATTGCTTTCTCCCTGCTTCATCCTGGGTAATTTTGTTCCTTGTTCTCTGATCCATCATCTCCAAAGTTTCTTCTGCGGTCCAAGGTTTCCAGGTGGCTTGTTCCCTAAAGCCTAATGTTTCTTTACCAGATTTGATTATTTCTCTCCTCAACTCTTTCTATTCATCCTCAGAGTTCCATTAGACTTTTTTTTAGCCTCACATCTACCATCTTTGCAATTTTTTCCTCCTGTTAGATTGTTTGAGTCTGTTTACTTCCAGTCTGTTGTGTTAGTATTGCTTCTTTATTTGCTTGAACTTCAGCCTATCAGATTCTGGTTAGTCTATGTCTGCTCTTGAATATGCTTTACAGTCTAGAACTTGATTCTTGAGTCTGTTTGACCATGATATAATCTAGGCGATATCTGCCTGTATTGCCGGGATGTTTCCACATGTAGATCTTTCATGTGTGTTTCTTAAATAGTGTTCTCCATGAGGAGTTTGTATTTTTTACAAAATTCTAACAACCTGCTTCCTCATTCATATTTCTCCTAGACCAAAATTTCCTACTATATTACCCTCTTTTCCTTCTCCAGCTGCCACATTCAAGTCACCAATGATTATTAGATATTCCTCCCGTTTCGTATTTGGATTAATTCTTCAATTTAAGCATATATTTTCTCTGTTTCTTCATCATATTCCTTGTGACATTGGCATATACACTTATACTAATGTGATTGGAGCAGGCATCATTTCTACCCTCATCAAAATAATTCTGTTACTAATCTCACACTTTTCCTGTTCTCTTATTAATTACAAATTCTACCCCAGAAAACTCCAACCTACAGCTTTAGTATTGATTATTCTGTGTTCCACACCACAAATCCTGTGCATCCTTCCACTTATTCTCACTAGTCCCATTGACATCTAACTTAAGTCGTTTCATCTCCCATTTTAAGTTTTTTAATCTACCTGCCCTATTCAGACTTCTAACATTTCTCGCTCTGACTCGTAGAATGTTTTTATCCATTCTGATGACTACTCCCTGAACAGTCTGCACCTGGATATCAGATTGGGGACTATTTTATCTCTGGAACATTTTCCCAGGAAGAAGCCATCATTTTATTTGGAATTTAATAGGATTACGTATCTTTGGTATACCCTTAGGGTCTTTAATGTTGTGGCTTCCTGTTACCTTCTGCATTCTAATGCCATCAATTATTTCTAATTCATCTGCCTTTATGGGCCGTTCAAAACTCCAGGGGCAAGAGAGTGGCCTGAACCACTCCCAATTCTGCCACCATCTTTAGAAGGCCTTGTGCAAGCAGTGTGTGACTCCTTATACCAGGAATATTTTAGTCACCAGTGCCTGTCCAAGCAAACAGGGTGCACCACATGAAGGAGATATTGACATTTGGTAGGAAGAGGCTAATAATCCTTAACAACCCTATTACAATTTATAGTTAGAATATCACTAATACCGTCAGCATTTAGTTTTCATTTTTGTTTTCTTTATGATTCAGTCAGATATTACATGTGTATATCATTTGCTATCTACAAGTAGATATTTACAGGAGTTGATTTTACATAAATCTTTTGATTAATATGCAGTACGATAGTGGCTTCTTTCAGATACTATGAAATTATATTTCACTTTAGGCTATTGTTTTACAGTATTAGAATACAAAGAGCTGCTTGAACTAGGGATCATTTGAAATGGTGTTCTCAAACGCTGTGAAATTTTATTTGAGCAGAGTACTAAACTGATTTTGTTTAATTCCTTTAGTATGACAACAACTGAAAGTAATTTAGATAAAGTACACAGTTTCATTACAAGATATATCGGATCCTTTAAATCAATATAAAGTCTGCTATACTTCACATAAATTAATAGAGTCAGGCATTGTGCTATCTACACACAAAAAACCTTGCAACATTCCCCATTGATAATAACTGATCTTTAATACGAGGCATATTTTTTAAGTAAGTACCATTTTGAAATTAAAAAAAGATGTGCAAATATATCTCAATAATTTTATTTTACATGAAAGGCCTGTACCTTACTCTACTTTTCTACATAATTCACTTCAATATTGGGTCACTTGTCATAATGTAGTACCAGTTTTTGAAAACCCTCCTCATAGAAGTCTGCCAGCCTGACCTTGTTAACCACTGCATCACAACTGTTTTGACTTCATTATCGTCTTTAAGACGCTGACCGCCCAGGTGTTTCTTCAAGTGCAGGAACAGATGGTAGCTCAAGGAAAGTCAATGCACTGCCTAAACGTTTGGTTTTTGTGCACATCCGTTAACATTTTCGGTACCCACTTGAGCACAATTTTCGGTAATTCAAGTGCTCGGTTGCAATGCCATACAAAACACTACGAGAAACATTAGGAAAGTCATTCACACAAGGAGGAAATCGTAAAGCGTCTGTTTTCTCTCACTTTATTGTCCACTTTCTGTACCAAACTTTCATTAACGACCGAAGGACACCCACTCCGTTGTTCATCATGCACATTTGTGTGGCCATCTTTAAATACTCTCACCCACTTTCTCATCATTCCATCACTCATAATGTTTTGTCCGTAAACTGCACAGATTTCACGATGAATATCCATCGGATTTAGGCCTTTAGCACAAAGAAATCTTATAACAGCCTGTACTTCACAGTCGGCGGGACTCACGATTATCGGAGGCATCGTAAACACTCAGTGAACAACGTAAACAAGGAAGAATTAGACTGTAATGGCGTCAGTGCGTAGGCAAGAGATGCAGGTACCCAGTGCACATGCGCGGAAACGCCGACCGTAGCGCTGCAGCCACGGTGTGACAAAACGGTACTTACTTAAAAAATACGCCTCGTATTAATGTGGCTGAGTGTAATAGCATGATATGTTTGCATAAACTGTGATTAGCACATTTCATGATTAATAACCCCAAGTTGTATCAGGTGTCTATAGTGAAGCGGTATCTAGCCACAGACTGGCATCACTTTATCTCATAATATTGACAGCGGAATTCTCAGATGTGCTGTGGTGGTTGTATAGTGGCTAGGAAATGTTGATTCTAAAGGTCTGAAAACAGTTAAAACCTGAAAATTATAGTGGATCAATACTCATAATTCATAAGCTATGTTTTCGAGAGCTTGGCCACCTAGCAGGCTAGTAGCGTATAAGGCAGTTGGCACTTATAAAGAAGATGGCGTTGGAAAACTGGATCCCCAAAGTATCATGCAGGTACAGCAGGTTCACTGGGCATGTCACCCTAGAGCATTGTATTAATACTTCTACACTATAAAAGAATTTAGTGAAAATAGTTATTTTACAATGTAACACTGTCAGGAAAATTATTAACTAATATTCTTTAGCTACAGCACAACACATAACAATAAAGAAATAGAATTTGGGACAAATAATGTATCAACACATAATCTGTACTAAATTCATCTCGGTGATCCCATTATTTATTAGTATTACAGGCTATTTACAATATTAGAGTTGTAACAAAACAATTTATAGTGTCATTTGAAAATATTATATTCTATAAAAATTTGCTATGCCTTATGTATCTGTTTATTAAGTAACTTAGTAATATACCGGGTGGTTATAATTAAACTTTCCCTTTTTAACATGTTATAACTTGGAAACTAATTACTGTACGAGTACCAAACTTGATAGCATTAATGTCAATGACATGGGGAAGAGAAATAATGCAGAATCAGTTCAATTGCAACACTTTTATTGTGCTGCTACAGTACATCATACTATTACCTACCGGTACCATTACTGCTACAAAAGGGCTCAATATGGCGCCCATGAGTGCCTAGAAACTGAAGGATTGCATTCTGCACAGCAGAACGAAGCATGTCCAAAGGTATGCTGGCTACCTCTCTTGTATGCTGTGCTTCAGACTAGCAAATGTGTGAAGTTTCCCTGGTAAACCCTGTCCTTCAGGTAGACTCACAACCAGAAATCACAGGGGTGAGGTCAAGTGGACCATGCTGGCCAAGCATTTGGAAACGATCGGCTTATAATTCGATCCGTTTCTAAATGTGTTTCAGAGAAAACATTTGAACATTCACGAAGCCAATGTGCCTGTGGTGCCCCATCATGCATGAAAACTGAGTTCAATGCATCTCTCTCCTGTAGAGCGGGTATGACATGCTGGTGAAGCATATTGCAGTAACGCTGGTCACTTACACTGCACTTATTTGGTCCTTGAGTGCCAACCTGTTCAACTTCACGAGCAATGTGCTGTGGTGCCCCATCATGCATGAAAAACTGAGTTCAATGCAATCTCTCTCCTGTAGAGGCGGGTATGACATGCTGGTGAAGCATATTGCAGTAACGCTGGCCACTTACACTGCACTTATTTGGTCCTTGAGTGCCAACCTGTTCAACTTCACGAGCAATGTGCGGTGGTGCCCTATCATGCATGAAAACTGAGTTCAATGCAATCTCTCTCCTGTAGAGGGGGAATGACATGCTGGTGAAGCATATTGCAGTAACGCTGGCCACTTACACTGCACTTATTTGGTCCTTGAGTGCCAACCTGTTCAACTTCACGAGCAATGCGTGGTGGTGCCCCATCATGCATGAAAACTGAGTTCAATGCAACTCTCTCCTGTAGAGGGGGTATGAAATGCTGGTGAAGCATATTGCAGTAACGCTGGCCACTTACACTGCACTTATTTGGTCATTGAGTGCCAACCTGTTCAACTTCACGAGCAATGCGTGGTGGTGCCCCATCATGCATGAAAACTGAGTTCAATGCAACTCTCTCCTGTAGAGCGGGTATGACATGCTGGTGAAGCATATTGCAGTAACGCTGGCCACTTACACTGCACTTATTTGGTCATTGAGTGCCAACCTGTTCAACTTCACGAGCAATGTGTGGTGGTGCCCCATCATGCATGAAAACTGAGTTCAATGCACTCTCTCCTGTAGAGCGGGTATGACATGCTGGTGAAGCATATTGCAGTAACGCTGGCCACTTACACTGCACTTATTTGGTCATTGAGTGCCAACCTGTTCAACTTCACGAGCAATGTGTGGTGGTGCCCCATCATGCATGAAAACTGAGTTCAATGCACTCTCTCCTGTAGAGCGGGTAATGACATGCTGGTGAAGCATATTGCAGTAACGCTGGCCACTTACACTGCACTTATTTGGTCATTGAGTGCCAACCTGTTCAACTTCACGAGCAATGTGTGGTGGTGCCCCATCATGCATGAAAACTGAGTTCAATGCATCTCTCTCCTGTAGAGCGGGTATGACATGCTGGTGAAGCATATTGCAGTAACGCTGGCCACTTACACTGCACTTATTTGGTCATTGAGTGCCAACCTGTTCAACTTCACGAGCAATGTGTGGTGGTGCCCCATCATGCATGAAAACTGAGTTCAATGCATCTCTCTCCTGTAGAGGGTAATGACATGCTGGTGAAGCATATTGCAGTAACGCTGGCCACTTACACTGCACTTATTTGGTCATTGAGTGCCAACCTGTTCAACTTCACGAGCAATGTGCGGTGGTGCCCCATCATGCATGAAAACTGAGTTCGATGCAACTCTCTCCTGTAGAGCGGGTATGACATGCTGGTGAAGCATATTGCAGTAACGCTGGCCACTTACACTGCACTTATTTGGTCATTGAGTGCCAACCTGTTCAACTTCACGAGCAATGTGCGGTGGTGCCCCATAATGCATGAAAACTGAGTTCAATGCATCTCTCTCCTGTAGAGCGGGGATGACATGCTGGTGAAGCATATTGCAGTAACGCTGGCCACTTACACTGCACTTATTTAGTCATTGAGTGCCAACCTGTTCAACTTCACGAGCAATGTGTGGTGGTGCCCCATCATGCATGAAAACTGAGTTCAATGCATCTCTCTCCTGTAGAGCGGGTATGACATGCTGGTGAAGCATATTGCAGTAACGCTGGCCACTTACACTGCACTTCTTTGGTCCTTGAGTGCCAACCTGTTCAACTTCACGAGCAATGTGTGGTG
>JARYHS010005720.1:0-26514 GCA_031002005.1 Vandiemenella viatica
CTTTTCATACCTATTGCAATATCTTTCCATGCCTCATCGCCAGTATATGCCCTGTACACTCCCATGACCCTCCTCATCCTCCTCCTGTCTTGCAATGAATCCCATTCCAGCTCCTTTATCATATCCGTCACTGATTGCATTCTGCGATAATTTCCAGAAACAAATCTAGCAGCCCTTCTTTGCACCCTCTCCAACTCCTGTATTTGATACGTAAAATGAGGGTCCCATACTACACTACCATATTCGAGCAATGGTCTGACCAAAGTTTTGTAACCCAATTCCTTGACTTCTCTCGTACATCCCCTCATCACTCTCTCCAACAAGTGCAGAACTTTGAAACCTTTTCCTACCACCTGTCCATGTGTCCTGCCCAGTTAAGTTTGTTATCAAAAGTAATTCCAAGATATTTACATTTCAAGTCTTCAGCAAGCAATTCTTTCCCCACCTTATATTCATAATTAACCTTTTGTTTTTTATTTGTGTATCTAATAAGCTGACTCTTCTTTGCATTTATCTTCATTCCATGTTTACCAACCCAATTAGATATCCTGTCCAGATCACCCTGCAACTGTTTACAATCCTCTATCGTTTTGATTCTTTTATACAGCATTATGTCATCTGCAAACAATCTAATTTCAGATAGTAAACAATCAACACAATTATTCATTAGAATAATGAATAGCAATGGTCCCAATACGCTACCCTGTGGCACACCCATTTTTACTTCCACTTCTTTTGATACTACATTTCCTACCCTAACTTTCTGTTTTCTACCTTTTAAAAATTCTTCTACCCAGCAAATCACTTTCTTATCCACTCCAATGGTTTTTACCTTATTTACTACCATTTTATGGCTTACTCTGTCAAACGCCTTAGACAGATCTAGTGCTACACTATCAATTTGGCCTCCCTTGTCCATTTCATCTGAAATATCTTGCATATATCCCACCAACTGAGATTCGCATGAATATCCTTGCCTGAAACCATGTTGCCTGCTTGAAAACCATTACGTTCCTCACATATATTTCTGATGTGGTTGCATATCAATCTTTCCATTAATTTACCTACCACTGATGTCAAACTGATTGGCCTGTAATTCTCAACTCTATTTCTCACCCCTCCTTATGTACCGGTACTACTATTGCACTTTTCCAGTCCTGTGGTAAGCAGCAAGTGTCTAGACTCAATTTAAATAATATTTCAAGATAAGGTACAATGTCACATCCGGCTATCTTTAAGATATCTGTAGTAATATTATCTTCACCAGCCCCTTTATGTTTTTTCAGCTTTCTTATTTCCTTCGTGATTTCTTACAGCTTTTGACTCTGTACCACACAACCGGCTATTAGCGAAGATCTGAGCGTACGGTATACCTGATCAGATTCGCGAATGCATACGCGATTTTCTAACTGGTCGGTCAAAGTATGTCGTTGTAGACGGGGAAGCCTCTTCTAAACTAGATGTTACTTCGGGCGATCCTCAAGGAAGTGTAATAGGGCCACTTCTTTTCTTAATTTTATAAAAGATCTCGGTGACAACGTTAATTGCTGGATGCGATTTTTTGCTGCTGATGCACTTATTTATAGGGAAGTGAGGTGCTCCGACGATTGCTTAGAAATTCAGCGCGATTTGGATGTTATTTCGGAATGGTGAAGTGAATGCAGCTTACACTTAACTGTAAAAAGTGCAAGGCAATGCACATAAGTAATAAAAGAGACCCGCTTGCTCAGGAGTACAAAGTTAACAATTCAGTTATTGACACTGTGGATTCCCTGAAGTATCTAGGCGTAACAGTACAAAGCAACATGATATGGGACTTGCACATAACTACCGTTGTAGGCAAAGCTAATTAAAAATTCGATTCATAGGACGTATTTTGAGAAGTTGTAATGCTCATACAAAGGAAATAGCATACAAAACACTAGTGCGTCCGCATTTGGAATACTGTTGTGGAATTTGGGATCCGTATCGCAAGGGATTGATTGACACATTAGAGAAAGTACAGAGAAGAGCCGCTCGATTCGTGACTGCTATTTACATTCCTTACGTAAGTGTCACAGAGCTGATTCGTGGGTTGAGCTGGGATTGTTTGGCGGACAGACGACGTCGTTTTCGTTTGAATTTGTTGGAGAATATGCGAAAATCTTTAAGTTACGAGTGCAACGAAATACTTCTTCCGCCAACCTATTTAGGTCGCAATGACAGGAGGGATAAGATTAAAGAAATAAGATGCCGTACTGATTCATTTATGTATTCCTTCTTTCCTCGATCTGTTCGGGATTGAATGCACAGAATTAGGATCGGTGCTTAGCATCCTCTGGCACCCACAATATTTGTGATTTGCAGAGTATAGTGTAGATGTAGATTTCCTCAGGATGAATATAAATTTTTTTACTATCGTCATTTCTAATTGTGTTGTTAAGCTCGTTCTCCGAATTAGACCCTCCTGTTTCTGATTCATGTCCCTAATGCTTTCACTGAACCAGTTACTTAAAATCTCTGCCTTTTTCAAATCGTCAGTAACTTCTTCTCCATCCTTATCTATAAGTGTCTCTACACCCTCCCTTCCCCTCAGTTTCCTGATATAGCCATAGAAATTTCTAGATGCATCAGTCAATGGTCCTCCTGCACTGACAATACTCTTCATAAACCCACTTTAGTCATTTTCTTTGCTGTTATTAAGTCCTTGTTTAGTTGTTTTAAATATTCCCTACTACCCTGCTGTCTCTTAACTCTGTTATGTTCTTTTCTTACCAACCGCTTTAACCTCCTCACTTCCCTATTATAGTACATAGGTTCTCTACTTCTCTTTATTTTGCCTTGGAATAAATTTTTCTTCCCCTTTCTTACTATCTCCTTGAACTCTTCCCACCTCGACTTTACTGTACTGTGCCTTCCTTCCATTTGCTGAATTGTTCTCTGAAATATCTCTTCAAATTCGGAACCTGTGCCTTTTTTAATTGTACCTATTTCCCCCTTCAATTTTGGCTGATGGTTTACTGAATCCTCTAATATCCATCAGAACTGCTTCATGATCACTTATTCCTTCAGTTACTTGATAACTCAAAAGGTTTTCATTGGGCTTAATTAGAAATATATCCAAAATATTTTGTCCCCTAGTGTTTTGCTCAACCACTTGTGTAAGTCCTCATTCCCTTATTAAGATATTTGCAAATCTTTGTTCCCTTGTGTTATTTATCTTATTTCCTTCCCAGTTTACACATGGTAAATTTAAATCCCCACCGATGATGATCATTCTATTCTCACCCTGAAATCTGAGTATGAATTTAATTTCTCCCAAAAGCCTCATTCTCTTCTGTCATTCTTGCACTGCGGTAAGCAGCCAACACTCTGATTTTTTCTTTTTTATTACCCAGAAATCTGCCCCAAGTAACTCATGGTCTTGATCTATGAACGCCAGTGAACTGTGGTAGTTTTTGTCAACTAGTATGAAAACTCCTCCACCAATTGCTCCTCTATCTCTGCGCTACACTCTGTAACCATCAGGAAAAACCTCACTGTCTAGTACTTCTTCTTTTAACCAACCCTCTACCCCAATTATTACTGTATTAAGTTTGCAAATTCGATTACTTTTGTTCATTATACTTCTACAGTTTACCGTTGCACCCTTACTACTGGCTTTACATTTTCAGAATTTATCTCCTCTTTTCCACTTTTACCGCAGTCAGTTATTGTTTCAGCCACTTCATCTATTTCTTTAACATCTGTGACTTTCCCCATCGTGAATCTGCAATCAGTATCACTTTGATAATCTATTTTTGTCCCTTCACCAGCAGCCCCTAACCTAAAAAAGGCACAGTCCTGACCCATCATCTCACTGGAAATGGGCTCCCTACACTCAGAAAGTACTCCTTCCCCCTTCTATTTAGGTGTAGGCCCATGCCTAGTGAAACCCACCTACCAATGTGTTCACAGGCACAACCCCCAACACAGAACTAATGCCTTTCCCAAGTAGCACTTCCGTTTCCACATTTATGTAACTCGTCGAGACACATCAAAAATGAAAAATAATTTTTTTGATATCTTGCTTATTTCTCGAGATAAAGTTTTGGGTTGAAATTCAGAATAAATATTTCCCCAAAGTCAAATTTGATGATAGATTCTTATGTAACACGACGATACAAATCGAAAATAAAGAATAAAAGTTTTCGATATCTCGCTTAGTATCTCAAAAGTGAGGTTGTTTGGTTATGATGCAGACTGGACCAAAAGATAATTTTGCTGCACATGCGGATTGTGTGTGTTTTTTTTTTTTTACTAATACTCTTGGTTAGATTGAAACGCGGCCTGGAGCAGAGTAAAAGCGTCACCAACGGCACGAGGAACAATAACCTGTAACTAATTTTTGATAGTTGATATCTAGAGTACTAAAATTTTACTCTTGATTTTTGATTAGTTTCGTCAATTTACATCGAACGATGAGTTGTGACGAGACAGGACCCCGGCTACGGTTGGTTACAAAGCTGACCAATCACGTGGCAGCATGGCCCATTTATGAGTCTGGCCCGATCATACATAAAAATCGAGTTGCTAAAGAATGGAACTCACAAGAAATGCAGAGACCAGGCGACTGTTAAATAGGCTACAGCGTGAAATAAAGGCAGATTTGACGGAACATAGAAATCGGGAGTGGTCCTCTCGACTATCCATGTTAAGGACTGAAGATGGCACCCTCTGGAGAGAGACTCGTAGATTCGCCAAGAGACGAGGTAGGCAGCCACCTCTTCATGGAGAGAGAGGCCTCGTCTTCGATCCAGAAAGTAAGGCAAACGCCCTTGCCGATCACTTTGAAAAAATTCCAGCCAGCGGAAATAGAAGACGAAGACCACGTCACTGAAACTCGCAGAAGACTTGCGAAATTCATGGAAGCAGATGGCGATGGGTATAACATAGTGAATTTACGGAAAAGGAGGTGCAGCAGGTCATTAAACGGCTACACCGAAGAAAAGCTCCTGGGCATGATAAGGTGTGCAACCAGCTGCTCCGCAATCTCCCGCGGATAGCCGTCACACACCTCACCACCATCTTCAATGACATAATAAGAAGCCAACGGTACCCACGAAGCTGGAAACACGCCATTGTTGTTGCAGTAAGGAAGCCGGGAAAAGATCCAATATTCCCGCAACATTATAGGCCAATCAGTCTACTACCCTCACTGAGCAAGGTATTTGAGATTGCTATTACAGAGGCTTGAAACCTACATCAGAGAAAATGGAATCATACCACATTTCCAGCTGGCTTTAGAAGAGGTCACTCTGCCACACAGCAGATAATGCGTGTGGTAGAAACTGCTACCGCCTCCTTTAGCAGGAAAGAATACTGTCCAGTGGTTCTCTTGGATGTTGCAAGAGCCTTCGACTCTGTATGGCACAACGGTCTTCTACTAAAGTTATATCAACATGGATTCCAGCCAGATGGTGAAGATAATTCGAAGCTATCTGCTCGGCAGAACTTTTTGCGTACGAGTCGGCAACGCTCTATCTTCTCGCCCGTCGAATACATGCCGGAGTTCCTCAAGGTTCGGTGCTGGGGCCTGTATTGTACAGCTTGTACACAGCGGACATTCCAGCACCAGCCAGCGTACACACTGCTCTGTATGCCGACGATACGGCATTCTTCGCCCATCACCGAACAGGGCAGTAGCAACAAGAAAGCTGCAAGAAGTACTGCAAGAGACTGAGCAGTGGGCAATAAAGTGGCGTATCACCATCAACACTACGAAAACCCAAGCCGTATGCTATCCCGGAAACTCGGAAACGCCGAGAGCGTGAAACACCTGCACCAAAATTGCGCCTCTTCGGTAAAGACATTCCGTGGAACTCCACAGTTAAATATTTGGAGTGACGTTAGACAGACGGCTACCTGGAAGAGACATATTGAGGACACCTACGGAAGAAAGTCCTAATCAGGTTACAGGAACTGTACCCACTACTTAACATGACTAGTTCACTGGCTGCGACAACAGGAGTGACTATTTACTGCAGTCTGGTACGTCCACTGCTTGAGTACGCGTGCCCAGTGTGGGGGTACGCGGCCAAGACAAACATTGCAAGACTACAAACTTTGCAGAATAGAGCCCTTCGAAGAGCTCTCCATGTAACAAAAAGATTCCCAGTTGGAGACCTGCACGCAGCCGCAGGAATACCACTACTGCGAGATAGGATACGACAGTTGGCCACAGACAGTTGGCACCAGAGAAGACATACCGCAAGAAAAGTGACGGAGACGTATGAAGTTTTGAAGGAAATGTCTTCGGGCAACAACCTTCACCACAACCTGCCTGGAACTTCAGAAAGGCACTAATTGCTGAGCGACGACCGCAACGGATTCGTGTTGATACATCAGATGGATAAGCAATTTATGGCAAAGGCTTTGTTTTCGGTTATCATTTTCGAACGAGCGATGACTTTCAGCCCATCCGCTATATGCCATGTGAAAAAGGACTCGAATCTAGCCATAATACCATCTTGGCTTCGATTCAAGTCGCGACGAGACTTGACCCCTGCTACCACTGGTTCCACAGTCGACCAATCACAGCGAAGCACCAGGAGTCTGGTCTGGCTCAGCAGCTTCGCACGTTCCTGACCATTCATTTTTTTTAGCCACCATTCTCTGCCATTTCCTCAATAGGCAGTATTTTAAAGGAGTTGTTATCCTGGGATATTTTCTCCTATTAACAAGGTTGGTCAATTCTTCTGAGTTGGTTGGTCTTTATTTTGGCGCATTAGTTTATTAAACTCAATGGTCTTTTAGGTCGGTCTGCTGAAATGTCATACTGGCCGATGTTTTTGACAATTTAAATTTTTTGACTTCTGGGAGCTTTTGTAAAAAGATTTTGCCAGCAGCCTGAATCTACCCAGGAGCATAGGCAGTGCAATAGCTTCCTGTAGCGCATCGGTCCGGAAATGACTTGGCAATTGTAGGGCTCTCTTCAATGCCCGATTTTTGAATGACTTGTAGCTTTTGTATTTGAAGATTTGCGGCGTATGCCATACAGGACATGCAATATTCCATAATGGGACGGATAATGGTAGATTTTGATTCCAATAGTTGGAGGTAGTCGGCTATTAAAATTGATGAGTGGGTCGAGTTGCTGTAATCTGGCACTCGCTCGGCATCTGACTTCCTCTATGTGGGCGTGCCACGTTAATCTCCTATCCAGTGTGACCCTAGATAGTGAACAGTTGTAGACCAGGTGATGTCCTTGCCATTGAGGTGTAATAGAGGATCTGGTATCACCGGTAGCGCTGGGTCGCATCTTCGCGTAAGCATAATGGCTTGCGTTTTAGCAGGATTCTCAACCTCCTAGCCCCAGCAAGAGTTTTCTGTAGGACTTCCTGGAGACGACGGGTTACAATAGCTCTGCTTCTGCTGAGAGAGTAGTATGCGGTAGTCATCTGCGTAGGCCGCAATCTCTACACCGGGGTTATTAGGCACGTCAGCAGTGTACAATGTGTAAAGTACTGGTCCGAGAACCGACCCTTGAGTGACACCGGCCCCGATTCGTCGTCTAGTTGAGAAAGCATTGTTGACGCGGACACTGAATGTGCAGGCCGGCGAGGTAGCTCCTAATAAGTTTCACAAACGGTCCTGGGAACCCCTGCTCATAGAGCTTGAGCAGGAGTTTCCCGAGTGCCATACCGAGTCGAATGCTCTGGAGATGTCAAGTAGCACCAACCCGCAGTATTCCTTGAAGTTAAAGGCTCTGGTGGCTTTCTCGACGACTCTCATGAGCTGCTGAGTGGTGGAGTGACCTTTTCTGAATCCTAGCTGGTGGTTTGGGATGATACTGTTTGCTTCTATGTGGGTGTACAGTCTTTTGAGTAGCAGTCTCTCAAACACTTTACTGACAGCTGGAAGAGGCTAATAGGCCGGTAGTGTTGAGGAAGGGTGGGTCTTACCGCTCTTGTGTATACCGACTACTTCTGCGTGCTTCCAGTTTCGTGGGTATTGTTGCAGTCTTAGAATTTTATTGAAGATCGCTGTCAGGTATGTTATCGCCTTAGTGGTAGTTTGCGGAGTAGAAGGTTGTTAACCTTGTCCCGTCCCGGAGCCTTGCGAGGGGGAAGTTTAGAAACACAGCTGGCAACTTCCTCAGCAGTGATTGGCTCAATTTCAAACTCGTCCTCCGCATTAGAAAGACTTGTAATCTACGGCGCACTGTATTCAGATGGCGATGATTCACATTGGTTTGCGCTGGCCGGAAGTTCTTTTCAAAGGTGTCTGCTAAGGCATTAGCCTTATCTTCAGGGCTATATACAAGTCCTCTCTCGCCGTGGAGTGGTGTAAGTCGTTTCCTGTGTCGGATGAACCTCCTGATTTGGTTCCAAAGCGATTCATCATCCGGGTTTAAGCATAGATATGCGGCATTCCCATTCCCTATTTCTATGCTCCGTCAGGGGAAACCTTAAGCTCGCTCTGTAGGCGGTTTAGAAGTCGTTTCGTTAAGGGGGTTCCTTGTTAATCTCCATTCTTTCGCAACCCGATTTTTATGTCGTATTTGCGCTAGAAGTTGAGGCGGAAGTTGCGGAGATGTGTGCTTGGGTGTCGTTAGTGGTGTCGTGGCCGTAGAGGCGTTGCGTACTGCCATTTAAATTTTTGGATGGCTTCATCGATGTTGCCTGTATCAGCGGCAGCAGTGAATTCGTCTTTAAGTAGCTGTTGATAGCGTCTACAGTTGGTTTTATAATAATTGGGCCTGGTTTCTTCCAGTGTTTGCCAGGGTCCGATGTTAATCTCCACCAGCACTGGGCAATGGTCTGACGACAGCCGGTCAATGGTGGAGGCAGCCACAAAGCCGGGAATACCTTTCGTTATGAGTATGTCAAGTACGTCCGGTCTTCCTCCAGCGCCGGGATAATGCGTAGGCTCCTCAGGGCCGGTCACACACATGTCGTATCTGGTTTGTTAGTCTTCGCAGTGCCTTACCCGCCTGGTTAGCAACCCTACTGTTCCAGTCAGGGTGCTTGGCATTAAGGTTCCCCTCCAATCAGGAGTTTGCCTCTGGTGGCGGCTAAATTTGTGAAGTCAGCCTCCTCCAATATTCTATGGGGGAGCCGGTAGGCAGAAAACTACTGTTAGTTTACCATTGGAAGTTACCAACTCTACACCGACGGCTTCTATCTGCTGTAGTGCTGGAATTGTAATTTCGTGGTGAGGGATATTTCTTTTGATGTAGATAGCTACTCCTTCTCCGGCAGTGGGCCTGTCCCGCCGGTAGCAGTTGTTGTTGGCTACGGAGGCACGCAATCCTTGTTTCAGATGTTGTCTCGGTCACCAAACACACGTCTACAGTCTGCTCGAGGAGGAACTGCCTGAATTCATTGCAGGTGGCTATAGATGCTGTTAGCATTCCAAATACAAAAGGTGAGAGAGTGCATTGTGCGGCATCTATCCATCATGGTTACAATGGGCGCATTTTGGGGTTGCCAAGGCTTTCGTCATTGCAACGGTCAGGTTTCTAATCTGCTCTGTGAGTGTGCAAATCATTTTCATTGTGGACCTCTAACATGCAGGTAGTTGTGGGTAGCTCTGCGAGTATTCCATCAGTTGGAGTTGCAGCAGTGCCATAAGCGGGGTTTGAATATGCGTCAACTTGGGTCGTCGCCGTTGGTAGTCAGCGATTTTACATCGTCTCGTTTCTGATGTTGCTGATTGGTTTGTTTCCTTTTCCTTCTATTTGTTCTTACTGGGCTGTGAGGGCTGTGGCTTAGCATTGAGTTGGGTCTTGTTGTTGGTGGCCTTGGAACCTTCTGGAGTTTGTTCTCGTCCTGGTCTGCTGATGGAGTGGTACCTAGTGGTTTACCATTTTGGTTTTTGATTACGGCTTTGTAGGTGGATTTTTATTCTCTGTCAATAATCCTCTTTGTCGATCCCGAGCCCTTTTAAAGGCTGGGCAGCCTTTATAGCTTGCCGCTTGCCCCCCTCCGCAGTTGGAGCATTTCGCAGCGTCTTTTCCCTTTGTGAGGTGCACTGGTTGGTGTCATGCTTCCCGGCACACTTAACACAAACAGAAGGCATTTTGCAATTCTTAGCAACATATCCAAAAACTCTGACAGTTGAACATTGAGAAGGTCCCTGCTGTAACCCGAAGCTTCTCGGCCCTGCACTTTTCAGGTGACATATCCTGTCAACCCCGAAGATTGTTTCTATTTTCTGGTATATCGGCCAGAACCACCCAGGAACAGCGGCATTGGCACGTTACTGCCGGGACTTTTGAGTTGGGTCACCGTCCTGTACGGAGAAACCCATCCCTAAGAGTTCATCCTTCAGATCCTCAGTATGCAAGGAATGAAGAATGCCCCTGAATACAACTTTCAAATTTGGGACCGACCCTGTTGGGAAGGTATAATAAGGGGTTCCTCTTTTCTGAAGCATTCCCGTAGCGGCGCTGTAGTCCTCAGTGGTTGTAAAAGTGAACTATTACTCTTGTCGCCGCCCGCAGTCTTGGCGGAAAAATGGCTCTTCATGACGGTGTCGACTCTGTCGTGAAGTATCTTGAAGTTTTCGTCGATCTGAACGACAATCGGTGGAAATGTGTGCCGATCGCCGTCTGTTGGCCGTTCAGTTACAGTAGAGTCATTTGGAGGCGGTTGGAATTTGTTAGCTATTTAATAGTTGATTGTTGAGTTGGGAGCGGTGTTTTGGCTTGTACGCCGTGGAGACGCAAAACCTTCTTCATCTGGCTGTTGCGTATGTTGAGTGTGGTAATGCGGTACTTCTGAATCTGATGCTGATTGCTCTGAGGAGGCAGCAGTGTCCGCTATAAGGAACCGATGAGTTGAAGTGGCTGGGCCAGGAGCTTCTGCCGTGGATGCTGTTGCGTCCTTGTTCTTCTTGCCTGGTGTCTTCACAGAACGTGCGTGCCGCTTCTTCTTAGAGTGTTTGCCTATTTTCTTCACATGGGTTTTGCCAGAGGAAGAGCAAGCTGCACTGCATTTGTCGGCATCTGAGTCCGCTTAGTCTTCGTCGGAATTGTTGTTTTTATATGGTGTCTTAACGGGAGTGTTGCTCTGGCCCCTAGTTATCACCGCTAGGTTAGCCAGGACAGAGACAACCGTAAGCTCACGCCAGGGGATTCCACTCAGGGAGTGGGCCGTGTGGCCGGTTTAACCCTGTCAGCCTCGGGCGGGAGGGATCCCCAACGAAGAGAAATTAGGCAAGCTTCACTTTCTACTTCGCAAAGAATGCGAGACAGTACTCGCATACACGAGCACAGCGAAAATAAGTCGGCAGTACACGCGTATACGAACACAGCAGTGCGAATCGCCGAGTGAGTAGTTGTTCTGTTTCCCCGCGTGTCGTACCGTATTCGATAATGTGGAGCGAGCCTTATATAGAACCACTTTCGCGGTGGTAATCATCGAGAGTAACTTTTGTGCTAGCACGCCACCCTTTGAGTTAGAGGGGCATCCTCCCCTGCCCACCGAGGTTTAGTTAGTCAACGTGTCAGGGCCAGCACACCGTGCAGTAACCCGCGCACGTTAGATTTAGGGCCATTTGGGACGTGGCAATACCTCACAGTGACAACAAACGTCTCACGTGGCACCCCTGAGGCCTCTGAATGATCAGATGGATGCTGAAAAACTTTGCCTGGAGTTGGATCTTTGGATGATGGCGCCTCCAACGTCACTGCAGATCTACTTGGAGTTCAGAAATCCTTTAGGAAAATTCTCCCAGCGCCTGAAAATAGAAGTATCGCTGATAAATCAACAGTCAGCGCAGCAGTATGTTCCAGCACTGCTACCACTTCAGTTCCGGCTGTCAACGCGCCAATACTAGTCCAGAACGTTATGGGAATTAGTCGCGAAGTGGACAAAATGGTATTTAAGTCCCTCAAGAAGAGAGGTAGCAAAGAATTGGGCCCATCAGTATCAATTGGCTCAAGAATCAAGAAGCGCATGGATAAGAATAAACCTGGTCCCGCACAACAGAAAAAGCCTGATAAGAAGCAATTACCACACCCAGCTACAACAGCTAATGCTAATATGCTAAATGAAGCCATCCAAAACACAATCCGCCTAGAGCGGATAAATTTAAAGCAGCCCGGAAGACGTCCAGGCCCACACTAAATAATCATCAGCATGGTGCTGAAATGGAGATCTCTAACCCGTACTGTTCTCTCAGTGTTGAAATGGAACGGGATCAACCTGAGCAGCAGACGCAGCTGTCACAGCAAACGCAACAACAACAACCCCAGCAAAGACAACAGTTACCACAATAGTGGTTCAGTTTCAGAACACATATAAAGAGCTGTACCAAATGGTAAAAGCGGTACTAAAAGCTCAACCCTTTCATGCTAAATCGGCAGTTGGTGAAAAGATCAAATTATCATTCAACAACATAGAAGACTACCATAATGTTACTGCTGCATTGCAGAGAAAAAATATGTCTTATTACACCTTCCCCTTTGCTGCAGAGAAACAGCTCAAGGCTGTTCTACGCGGAATTACTTCCAACATGCCCACAGCTGACATAAAAGAGGGGTTGGAAGAAGAGGGCTTTGACGTTCGCACTACAGCGCAACTAAAGAGACCTGGCAGCTCTGATCTCATGCCACTGTTTTTGGTCGTATTGCCTGATCGACCACAAAACAGAAAGATATTCACCCTCACTTCTCTGATGCCACTCCATATCTCTGTGGAGAAATTAAGGTCGTCAAACGGCCCGACACAATATTTCAATTTCAGGCTCTGGCCCATGTTGCACGGCACTGCAATATGCCTTCTGTATGTGTCAAATGTGCAGGACCACACCTGTCTAATGATTTCACTCTGAGGAAAGGGGAAAATACTCCCAAATGTGTAAATTGTGATGGCCGACATATAGCCAGTTATAAAGGCTGCGCAGCATTAAGCGTGCTCGCGATAGGCAACGTGGCATTGCTGCAAGGCAGGCAGATGATGCACAGAAAAAGTGAGACACAACGAAGAACCTGAACTCTGGGGAATCCCATGAATCCTCTGAAAACATCTAAAACGGTCAGACGCAAATCGAATGCCAAAACCAACAAAGGCAAAACAAGAAGACGTCTGCCCCTGTGTCTAACAGACCTGTGCAGAATGCAGCCAAAAGACAGCTTCAGGAAGACAATCCACCAGGCCCGAGGAGGAAAAATGCTGCCTTGCCTCCACCCAGTAGTAACTCTCCAACCGCATACTCTGATGCAGTTGGAACACTACAGCCTCAGGCATCAACTCAGTCCCCCACAGAGGAGCATCAAGACACAAATCATCGGTAATGTCAACACAACTGTAAACTTTGTCAAAGAACTGTGCAGACAAATAACGGAGACTCAATGGAGAGACTTTTCAACATTTTTGGAAATTTGCTCAACATTGACGTTCCTGTTAGCAAAGTTTGACCAGCTCGTAGCTGACATTAAGGCTGCAGTAACGCCGGCTTGTAGGGCCGATCAATCTATGCATTTCCAAACCAGTCATGCACAGAACTCACATTGAGAACCTGACACTATGCGTCTAGAACGCATGTGGCATTTATCAGCTACTCGGTGAGAACCGACAGTTTTTAAGGGAAGAAAATGTAGACACATGTCTCATTGCTGAAACTACCTGAAGCCTGATTTAAGAGCTCCAGTTGCAAACTACAACTGTTACCGTAATGATAGACAAACAGCCGGAGGAGGTGTTGCCATATTTATAAAACGTGGCATTCCCCACCATGTAATTCAAACACCTCCAACGCAGCAACTTGAAACCTGTGCAATCGAAATCGGCACAACGGTGGAACCAATCACAGTCATATCTGCCAATAGACCACCACGCCAACGCCTAGTTGAAGACGACTTCATGAACCTATTCACCGTCAGGGGCAAGATCCTAGTTGGCGGGGATCTGAACTCTAAACACCCAGATTGGAAATACAGAGCACGAAACACTGCTGGAAATAAGCTTCATCGCCTCTCCCTTAGGCACAACCTTCAAGTATGGGGACCAGATGAGCCAAACCATCGCCCCTGGAACGGTAAACGTGCTGATGTGCTGGACATTGCGATCACAAGAGGCATCACAGGTTTTGTAGCTGCCAGTACCATCAACAGACTGTCCTCTGACCATTCACCGGTTATATTGCACATTTATATTGGCACGTGGCAACATCAACCAGCAAACTGCCTCAATTTTAGTAAAACAGACTGGGACAGATTTCGAGAAATCGTTAAAGCATCCATGCCACCCAACTAAATGTTATCAATGCCGATACCGAAATTAAATACTTCTCTATTGCTGCTGTCAGGCTGCCAAAACTCCACGCCTCCATCTGGCCCTAGACAACAATCCAGGCAATTGCTGCCTCAACTTGTTGCACAAATTAGGCATAAAAACAGAGTGTCCAAAGAATGGAAACTCACTCGTCGACCTCACACCATGCGACTTTTTAACAGGCTCCAACGCGAGCTTAAAGTTGCCCTGATTCAATATCGGAATAGGGAATGGTCATCTAGACTCGCCTCCCTAGATACGCATGACGGCAGTATGTGGTCTGAAACAAGAAGGTTCACCAAAAGACGTGCCCCTATACCCCCTCTGCACAGTGAAAGGGGTCTTCTCTACAAGGAAGTAGACAAAGCCAATGCATTGGATGTTCACTTCGAGAGGCAATTTAGACCCGCGGATGACGATGATGAAGATCACTCGGCTGAAGTACGTCGACGCCTAACAAGATTTCTATCATCCGACGATGATTACCGTATTGAAGAGATCTCTGAAGAGGAAATCCGGCGCACCATCACACAGCTGCATCCGCGTAAAGCTCCAGACAAAGACAAGCTTCAGAACCAGATCCTGTTTGTGCATTTAATGTAAACAAACTGTTTCATGACAAAGCACGCAAGACGATATATGTCACTGTAAGAATATTGAGCATTTTAAAGAACTGTCTGCAAAACGTTTTTGGTTATAACAACACAATATTATAATAGCTCTTTTCTATGCTAAGAAAACTTTCTTATTTTGTAAAGAGTTCCCCCAAAAATTACGTCATATAACATGAGTGAATGTTTAGTTAATTCCAGTTCTACTATTAGAGAAAGTGTCCTCGTGTAAAGATGACATTACCTCTTGAGTAGTAATGTGCTATGTTCATGCTAATTCATGTTCGAGTACCAAAGATTTTTTACTCTATGTTTCTAAGACTGTGTTACTTTTATAATTTACATGTAAATGTAGCTGCACATGTTTTTTGTTTTGTTTTAGATCTAATGTAATGTGTTTTATCAAAATTCAATGAGTCTGCCTTAATCCAATTTGCTAGTTATTAATTACTTCATTTGCATTTAATTCCAGATTACTGTTTGGTGCTTTTTTTTCAGTATGGTTAGTGTCATCTGCGAAGAAAAGGTTTTCAGCCTTGTCGCATAAGTTTCCAGGAAAATAGTTGATGTATAATAAAAACAGTGAAGGTCCTAGGACAGAGCCTCGTGGAACGCCTTGTTGTATTTACTCCCAGTGTGATGTAACATCTTTACTGATTTTGGAATTAAAACTGGAGACTTTTTGCATTCGCATTTCTATACGTGAATTAAGCCATTAATCGGCAGTTCCATATTTACCACAGTTTCCATTATTTTTAAAATTTATTCATGCAACAATTACATAAATAGGTTCCCGCAAAACTCATTTTTTTACGATACAACAAGGATTATTATGATAGAAATTTCTTTCCCAGGGTCGCTAACCGGGCGTCTGAGAGAAAACAACATGTAATACAGATAATGTTTAATGTTCGAAGACTTTACCGCATGTCCATAAGCGTAGCTCAGTCATTCAGTGGCACCACTAGCGTTGCACATTAGACACTTGGCCACAGATCTTACGAAGATATCTACCATTGAAGAACCAGAGCTAGATAACACATTCCACTTGTAAAATTATTGGTAGCGAATCCTAGCCAACAGTTCAGCTCTTTAGCCGCTCAGAACCTCCATTCCATGATATTTTTCTTCTCCGAACCTTCGATAATATGGTTTCCGTTATCTCCCATCATGGAATCTTACCCAACAAATCAGGTGTAGTGTCTTCTTTCCACCTCATGCTATTGGTGGGCATGTTAAACAAAAACATTAACAATTACATTGTTTATATTGAAAGTGATTCTGTATTGGATAAAATGAGTCAGTCTCTAGTCGCCAGGATGAAGTTCTCTTCTTCCAAGAGGGTTTTTCCGTAGAATTAGTTTATCGGACTTCTCTTTTACACAATATCGTTGCTTCTCTCTCTTTCAGTCGTCTAGAGAAAAACATCTTTACTTACAAGACTTAGTTTCACGCACATTACGTTAATTAGATTGATTCTTCACATGTCAGCGCCTAATTCTCACAAATCCACCAAAATTTTTTGTTTTCGTTAGTTTTCTTTTAATGTACTGATGATTCGTTCAGGAAAACACATGTAACTTTCAGCTTCCGTTCTCACTCCATTCAGATATACATAAACTATCAGTTACCTGCGACTTCGTCATCTTGAAACTGTGTTGTATTGTAAGAGTCTTCTTTCATAATGATGATAGTAATAGTAGGAAATATACCATGCAATAATACAAATTTATGTACATCCTACAATAGACACGTAGTTGCCATAATATTTAACCTCTATTAGAGTAATCAATACTTCTTTAAAATAGAAATTTACTTGTTAAATTACTTATTAATTGTTTGTTTATTGTAGGCATTGATTAATTTAATGTTCCTACATTAACTACATTTCACTGAAAGATATGACTTACGTTTGCCCATTTCGTCTAAACATTATTACTTTTAAAAAGCTCTTCCTTTCTTCTTTGGATATTTGTTTTGTTTTGTCTATATTTCACTACGATCAGCTAATTCTGCTTTCAAACAGAAATTAGCACGTTAAAGTGGTAATTGATTGTTTTTTCATTATGATCTTTGATAACGTTTTTATTGATTTCCTTTATTTTCTCAACCAATAACTAGTCCATAATATCGAGGTTAAAATTCAATCACGGTAGATTCAGAAGCCAATTGCCCAAAACACTTTTAGCAAACTCCCCGCTGTGTAAGTGTGACGGGAAGTCGGAGGCTGATACGAACTATCTCTTTTTTGGATATAGGAAATTCATAGATGAATCAGACAGGCTCTGGAATGATTTGAAACAATAGGATATAAGCTACCCAGTCAATGTAAGTCATCTCCTTGTACAAGGAAATGTCTCAATATGTCAGAGGATGGTGCCATTAGTTACAAGGAACAACAAAGAAATATAACTGTGTGGAACCCATGCTACTTCTCGATATTGTAATTTATCGTTTACAGAAAACTAGGTTTTTACTGTTTTATTGTTAAAATTTTTATTGAAATGTTTTATTCAAAGTACTGGATTATAACATTTTTACTGTTAAATCTCTGACTTCATTCTTTTGTATTTTTTTTTGAACTTTTAATGTTCCAATAACTATGAAGTGAACTTGTAATACACAGACGGAAAAAAAAAATCCCAACACCAAGAAAAAATTATTGTAGAGTAATGAAATTTGGACAATGCATTTGTCAAGTTAACATGTTTAATTGATTAAATTTTCAAGATCACAGGTTAATTTAAGCTCAAGAAAATGCATTTCAAATGTGAAATACTGTTAAATTAATAGCCGGTGTAACCTCCAGAATTTTGAATGCAAGCCTGCAAACGTGAATGCATTGTGTCATACAGGTTTCGAATGTCACTTTGTGGTATGGAGTTCCATGCTTGTTGTACTTGTGCTGTCAATACTGGGACGGTCAGTGCTGGCTGTGGATGATGCTGGAGTTGTCGTCCAATGATATCCCATACGTGTTCAATTGGAGACAGATCTGGTGATCTCGCAGGCCAAGGTAACATGTCGACACTCTGTAGAGCACGTTGCGAGACAACAGCGGTATGAGGGCGAGCGTTATCCTGTTGAAAAAACTCCCCCTTGAATGCTGTTCATGAATGGCAGCACTACAGGTTGAATTACCAGACTGACGTACAAATTTGCAGTCAGTGTGTTTGGTATAACCACAAGAGTGCTCCTGCTGTCATAGGAAATCGGTTACTTCAAGGACAGCTCCGAGCCAGGCGCCCTGTAGCGTGCATTCCACTGACTACAAGCCATCGCCGTTTGCGACTCCAGTGGTGTCAAGCCAGAGCTCATTGGAGGACGGAGTGGAGATCTGTTGTGTTTTCTGATGAAAGCAGGTTCTGCCTTGGTGCCAGTGATGGCCGAGTGTTGGTCAGAAGGAGGCCAGGGGAACGCCTGCAACCAAACTGTCTGCGGCCTAGACACACTGGACCTACACCTGGAGTCATGGTCTGGGGAGCAATTTCCTATGACAGCAGGAGCACTCTTGTGGTTATACCAAACACACTGACTGCAAATTTGTACGTCAGTCTGGTAATTCAACCTGTAGTGCTGCCATTCATGAACAGCATTCAAGGGGGAGTTTTTCAACAGGATAACGCTCGCCCTCATACCGCTGTTGTCTCGCAACGTGCTCTACAGAGTGTCGACATGTTACCTTGGCCTGCGAGATCACCAGATCTGTCTCCAATTGAACACGTATGGGATATCATTGGACGACAACTCCAGCATCATCCACAGCCAGCACTGACCGTCCCAGTATTGACAGCACAAGTACAACAAGCATGGAACTCCATACCACAAAGTGACATTCGAAACCTGTATGACACAATGCATTCACGTTTGCAGGCTTGCATTCAAAATTCTGGAGGTTACACCGGCTATTAATTTAACAGTATTTCACATTTGAAATGCATTTTCTTGAGCTTAAATTAACCTGTGATCTTGAAAATTTAATCAATTAAACATGTTAACTTGACAAATGCATTGTCCAAATTTCATTACTCTACAATAATTTTTTATTGGTGTTGGGATTTTTTTTTCCGTCTGTGTATGAACAGTGACTTACGTATATGCGCATTAGGTAAGCATTAACGTAACTGTGTGTATGTATTTAAATATATAAGGAAGTAACACTAAGTGTAACGTCTCATGACTGTATGGCCAACAGGCCATGTGTCAATAAAATGAAATAAAACTTACATTTCTGTGTTATTTCACTTTTATAGTATTGCAATCTGTCAACAGATGGCGAGAGCTGCTAAGGGCAATTCTTGTAGAATCACGGCGTGTAATTTTGAGGTCGGTCCACATTATCCTCTTTTTTTTTACACTTGTAAGTCGTCAGCTCGGAAATTGGAAGTATTATGTAAATAAAAGAACGTTCTGATTGAGAATTTGTTACTTGTTATTATTATTCTTCACTAACACATTTTCATACAGGGGCTGCTCTGGCAGCATACACCCGTCTCTTAGCTAGACTCTGACTGAAATTTATTTATTTAGCTTATGGCCATTGCACAAAAATTTAACATTAAATTATAATTAAATTTCAAAATTAACATGATGTAGCCAATCGAAAGCTTTATTTCATATATTAATAAAATCTATCGGTGATCCCCTGAAGGCTCGAAGTGGGCAGTCAAATGTCACGTGACGGATAGTTTGTGTTTCCTCACCACAGTCGCATCTCGGTGAATCTCTCATTCCCCATGTGTACAAAGATGAAGCAGATCTGCCATGACCAGACCTAACTCTGTTAAGAGCTGCCCAGGTCTTGCGAGGAAGGTCGAGTCCCTTTAGTGCCTGTTGACTGTCAAATAGCTTCGTTTTCATTAATATTTCTCTTCGATACCTTGATTTTTTTGTCTTTAATACAGTGTGTCTGGATTTGATACGAAATAGCTGGCCATCGTTACCACTTATTACTCGCAATATGCTGTAACTACTGCACTGAGAGGTATCCACAAAAAATTGTTAAGTGCAGTTCTGTTGCTATTTTGTATTCTTGCCGTTAAGTTAAAAAAAATCAATATCAAGGTTTCCATATCTTATTTCTCACTGTTGTGATTGAAACAATCATCATTGAAATCTCCACATAACACTATTTGCCTATCTACAAAACATAGTAATAATGACTTTAACTATGACAAAACCACACTGAATTTTTTAAAGGATGCTCTAAATTTGAGCTGTTCAATACTATATTCCAACAATAAAGCACTCAAAAATTTTGTTCTATATAATACTCAGTACCGTAGCTAGATTAACAAGGGTTAGCTCTTACAAGTCTTATGAGGTTTGCTGGCAGGGGCTCCCTGAACTTTGGGGCTCCCTGAGCTTGGGGGCCCCGGTGCACGGCACCGCCGAGCCCTCCGATAGCTAGTCCACTGATAATACTTACGACTGTACTGGTACATTGAATGTTATTTCCAACAAAAATGGCAATACCTCCTTTCTCCATATTATAATAACTTAATTTATACTTCCAGGATGGTCCTTTGAATAACTTCTGTGCAGACAAATGATGTTGAAAGAAACTCAAAACATGTACATCGAACCTCTTAATCGCTTGTGGGCATTAGGTAATATAATCGGTTTTACTAAAAATTCCTTACTTTCTGACATAGAATAGAGCCTGAAGTATTTGATTCAATGATTTAGAGAAGTTTATTTTATCAGTATACTTTGGCATGTCATAATTTATGAGGATAATTCTTGATTAGTGTAAAGTTTAATTCCCTTTAGGTATCTCGATACATTTATTTTATACTTACTTTATTCATCCCAAAAAAAAGGTGTCACTATTTATCACAGGAATATCTCTTTCACACACCTGAAATATTCTGAGCGAAAACTCCTTTTTATCTGCGAAATTCTGATGATTTTGGTCCAGACGATAAAATTGTTCGAGTAAGCCGTGCCCTTATCAAAAAGGGCTGCTGGATTTGTTTCTCGAAACTACGCACTCAGTAACAGATATGATAATAGAGCTGAAATGGGATTCACTGGAAGACAGGAAGAGAGTGAATAGGGTCATGGGAGCGTAGCAGACGTATATTGGTGATGAGGCATGGAAAGATATTGGTGTAAGAATGAAAAGTAAAGCATGGAAGGTAAAATAAAACCATGACTACAAGCTGGCACTCGATTTCAGGCACAAGAGTGTAGGAATATTCTCTTTTTTAAGTAACGGTGTCGGGGATTGGAATAAGCTACCAGGAGAAATGATGAATAATTTACCAAAAACGTTGAAAGAATTTAAAGTTGAAATGTTTAGAGGGTAAATGTAGGAGGGTGCAAGAAAGGGAGGGGGGGGGGGAGATGAGTGTGTAGGGAAATTGCAACCGGAACGTGCGCTCCATTGAAATTAAATTAAATTAAACATACGTCCTAATATTGTTGTGCTCCCTGATATCCATGAGAAAATGCCTAATGATGGAACCTATAAAATCATTACGTTGAGCTGTGGAAATATCAGATTGATTAAAACTTTTAAATCCATGTCCTTGTTTTTCTTTTCAATTTTTTATTCCACTTTTGACATGCCTTTCACAGAAATTTGGGCAGGAGGTAATGTCGAGCGTGAAATCATATAAATATTATTAAAAATATGAACATAGTGATTTGTTACTGGGCAACAGATGCTGTTTCACTCTTTGTGTCATCATTCAAGAATAGTGGACATTGGAATCAGGATACAAAAATTGTACTCACTTTGCTTTCCTTCAATTATGTACGAACGAGAATATGTAGATAAAGAAAAGAAAAAGAATAAATGAAAATATTGAATCATATTTTCTTCTAATGGTTGATGTGCCGTACCACACTCTAGTTTACAGATTCCTTACATCACGATGGAGACCACACATGTTCTGTACCTCAACCTACCCAGACACAGTGTTCATGTCACAAGGCCGCAGAAACCGCTCGTGAAACCCGAGTTATCTGGATGCGAGCTTCACCATTGCGCTCAGCTTCCTTATAACATTGATCTACCATTTTATTTAGCGACCGACTATGGATACACAGTACTTTGTATTTACCAATTATACTCTATAAGGTGATGAAAATGGTTGCAAAATAAAGTAGAAATATTTAAGCGATTAATTAATTGTCTCTACCGCTTTATTTCTATTCTTGTGCATGGTAAACTAGTAAATAATCCTAATAATGTGATGTAAAACTATTGCTACGGTAGTTTTGACCTTTGTTTCTCCTTCAAAAGAGATGACTTTGGTGTCAAAACCTGTCCTAATTTCACAGTCTCATAACCTTCTAATATCGGTCTCAAGAGTCGTTCAGTTAATTCTTGTACATAGGTTAGGAATTAAGAATGAATCTCGTCTATTGACAGTCTAGTTTGATTACTATGAAATTCAACTTTCGACAATCTCTTGTACTACCATGCTCATATTAATCCGAACGACCTGAATTGCACATCGCTACATTTCATCCTGGGACTTATTCAACCAATTATACACATCTACCAAGACAGTACTATACCCGGTAGGTTGTACATTCATGTTAATATCCAAAATTGAGACTCACCCACCTCACAAAAAAGTGACATATTTTAACATATTCGTTATAGAAACGAAAATATGGATTGTATTTCGTTAATAAAAGAGTTGTGCAGACATTGAAAGCACTTCATTTTAGTTTTTTAAAACATTGAAGAGAAATTACGTGTCCATACAGAACATTAAAAGTTAACATTTTCAAACAAAAAGTTAATTTTGAAGAACGCCAGCGTCAAAAGAAAGGAAGACGTTATACCGATCATCTTTCACTTAAAGTAACTGACTATTAATGATAAAATCAATATTTGCCATGTAAAGATAGTTTTAGGTGAGTGCGTTGACAAATAATTGCAGATTTTTGAAGTTAGTTAATTTTGCGGTGTGCTATGAAGACATGTTGTTCCCTTACTACCACATTTAAAATTATTTTAGAAACATACGGAAAAAATTATAACTAAATGACTGTTGTCGGTGACATGAGATGTCGTCAACGCATTCTGAGTTGACAGTATTTTAGCGTAAAAAAAAAAAAAAAAAAAAAAAAAAAAAAAAAAAAAAAAAAAAAAACTAATTTTCACCTACCATTAATAACGAAAGCTGCTTAAGGCGAAATGAACACTCTTTTCAAAAACAAAACATGATGAGGGGTCAGTAGTTGAAGGCACAATTTCACAAATTGTTGTCACCTGTGTGGTTTTAGTGGTGTTTCATAAACAGGCAAAGAACAAAAATCTAATACGCCTTTTTAGCTATAGCAATATTCTGTGGGTGGTGCTGTTAAAACTCAAACGACAGGTGAAACGTTGGTTTGATGTTCTTACCGAAAAAGTTATTGGTAAGTATCCAAGGACGTGGATTTAAAACATTTGGTAATTAACGAACTGCTGCGATTGCTAGCGGACACGTTTGAAATCATTAGTTTATTTCGCGATTTATACGCTTTTTGCTACTTGAAGTTATTATAGTAGGCCAACTTTTCACTCCATTCTGATGTTAATACTATGGTGAACTCTTCCGACAGTAGTCCGTAAAGAACCTGCACTGATTTGAGGGGTGAAATTGTTACCAGTCAACTGGTAACCCAGAATACAACCAGAAGTTTAACAAGTGCGAAAATTTTAGAAGCTGATACTAATCAATAATGAATGACAATGAACGATTGTTTTCTATATTTTGTAACTGTTGCTTACGAGACATATAGTTTCCAGAAATACACAGGAAACTGGGAACAAGGAAACTTAATGCTGGCCAATATGTGTATAACAGTAGTTGACCCCTCTGCTGCGGTCTTGGTAGGACTCATCCGCTGCTACTGTAGGCATCGCGGGTGCCGACCCGGAAGAATGGTGGTTAGCGCTCGGGTAGTTCCTGGAGCAGGCGGTTCGATTCCAGCCTCGGACATAAGTGATTTTCATGAACTGTTACGTTCTTCTTGTGTTTAATGTAATGTGGATCACTAAAATCACAATATACACCAACTGAGAAGCTAAAATAATGGAGAAGCTGCACGTATCGATAAACTTACACAAATGCTTTCTGGTTTATTTTTTACCAATTCAGTCTTTAAATGAATGTTATATTTTTTAAATGTCACGGAAAAGATTATTTACCAAGGATTGTAAAGGAATCCGGCCACGGTATTCAAGTATGAACTAGTCCACTGTTAGCCTGAAATTATTTCGTTAATCCTCTGAAATCCAAAACATGGATTTTGTTGACCGTGACATACACAAAATTACTGACAAATATACTTGAAAGTGGACATCCAAAATGTCAGTGCCAACAGAACTGGTAAAAATTTCAATGATTTCATGAAAAGAAGTACAGCTTCCAAGGCTTACTTTTAACTTAGATAGAAAGGCAAGCCAAAGTTTCGATACGATAAAACTAGTTTCGTAGCAGTTACTGATTCAAAATGCTATTCAGGCATCCTATCAGAAGAAATTGTTCTACTGTCATTGTTGTATACAACTAAGTAAGTGACGTTAAGAGCAAAGTTATAGTCAGAACGGATAAACTTCTTGATCATAAAAATCTAACAATTTCCGTCAAATCGCTTAAATCAGTTAATGGTGATCTGTTACTGTGATCTTAACTGTCTCCTGTAGCACGATTATTACTGAAAGAAAATTATTGATTTATGTTCACCAATCTAATCTATGTATCAACTAATTTGCTGTCATCACAGCTATAGAAGGATGGAGTTCAATACTGTGAAGACGTAACAATGTTTTTAATTGGTTAGGGCTTTACTACTAGTCGATTTCAAGGTCATTAGGGCACGGAGAACGCTGGGGAAAGTAACGCCAATTATCGCAACCATGGTAAATCGGGAAACACGTCGCGGCATTCGCTTGGAGTAACTTCGGAAAACCAAGGAAAACCGAAGTCAGGACAATCGGACCGGTGATCCAACATGCGAATTTCCGAATTCCAGTCTCGAGCGTTAACCACTCACCCAACAAGTTCGGTAACACAACAACCCCAAAATACCTTCCCAAAGAAGAAACGGTTATACGTGGATCTCAAGTTTCATTAAGTCTGAGTAACGGTCTCCAGTAATTTATCGAATTACTGAAGCTGTTGAACCAAAAAATAGTGTCAAAATACTAAAATACAACAGCGATGAATGAGGACGAATTTTACGTAAGGATCTGAAATAATTTAATATTTCGAATATTGAAAATTATGAGTCAGCTGAAAAGGAGACCCTGCGATCAAGAGCTTCACTGCAAACTGTTCCAAATTTTTATAGTTTAGCGCTGTTATTCTCTGCAGTTGGTTTGTAGAATAGCTGTTATAGTTGAAGGAGGAAATTGTAACTTTTACGCAGAGCATTTGACCACTCGGAACTTGCTTTCCATTTAAAGCAGAGGGTCTGGCTGCGAGTAATATTATAACGTCTATAAGCTGAGTAATGATAAAAAGCTACATTATCACCTGTTTAAAAAAAGTTTTCTCACTGATAGGAAGCTATTATTTGACTTCCGTAATTGCTGCGGATGATTCTTTTCAAACATTTCTAGGACTCATTTTCAGTGATATTTCATTGTATGTGTACTAAGATTTCAGATATGTCAAGATGATGTTGCCGGCCTCGGTAGCGTAGGGGCTAGAGTGCTAGCTCCACGTGCCGCAGGCCGCCGGTTCGAATCCGGCCGCGGGCATGGATGTTAAGTGTTGTGTGTGTGTGTCTGTGTGAATGTCTTGTCCGTCCTGTGGCGTCCATACATTGGAGAAAATACACATTGAGCTGGCTGTATGGCCTCCGTTGCCGAATGCCATTAAAAAAAAAAGATGATGTTTCGCATTGTGGTTGATAACTTCCCTGAGTTTAACAGAATTCATTTTACATAGGCCATATCAAAACTGATTACATCCTTCTGCTTCCGTAAAAGTTTTTCATCGCAACAAAACTAAGTTCTGTGAATAGAAACTTAGAACGCGTCGCTACGAACGTGAAAGTAGGTATTTAAATAATCTCCCGGTACGTGGCTTCTCACGAAACGTAGCCCACCTCTGCAAGATTTTAACTCAACTGTCTTGTATTTAGGCAACATTAATCAAGCAATGTATTTACTGCAACTTGTCAGTTCCTTTCCTCCATTTTACCATGTGTTTGTTTCATTCAAAAAAAAAAAAAATATCCATCTGATGCGTATATCCGTAACAATTTTTCTCAGCAGGTAGAAGAATAAAAAATCCTGTTCCAGTGCCATAAGCATATCTGTCGGTTTCGCGTGAGACATTGCAAGGAACGGTAGTCATTCCACTAATATTTGTGACAGTTGGGCATTTAAAAGTATGATTGTGGTCAGCTGCAGGGCTGAGAGATTTTAAGTCTCAAAACTACCTACGTTCTACTTCAGTAATCGCAGTGAAAGCTCACACTTTCGTTGAATCATAGGAGACACGAATATTGGTCAATTTTTAATTACTAGAAAATATAAATTAAAATTGGTCAGTTGCTAGTTTGGTTTATAGTGTATCAACTTCAATTCAGAATATATATACATTCATAAAGCAAACTAGTAAAAAATGTTTTTTAAAAAGAGTTTGCTTCCAATTTTGAGAAATTTCTTTTCAAATGGTATATATAAATCAAACAAAAGATAT